>JPKE01002261.1:0-35456 GCA_000750995.1 Pseudogymnoascus sp. VKM F-4520 (FW-2644) | reverse complement strand
GTAGGAAAAAGTTAACCGGGTACTGATATTAACCGGGTACTGATAAACCACGTTAGTTGAGATCTATTAATCAATAGGCTGGTGGGCTTTCACAGATTCCAGCTTTGGTTTAATTGGATATTGATCCGGCCCAAAATCACGATAATTTAAGCAACTAATCACTAAAAAACGTAACTACCTGATTTACAAATTAAGCCCCTTAGCCCTTATCCCTTATCCCTTATCTATCGCTGCGAAACTCACCGGCCCGATCAACTTTGCCGGGGTCGGCGCTTCTACAAGTTGCCGATGTGATAGATGTCACGCTTCCCTCCTGCTAGAAAACAACTTCCAACTTCGCAAGACGTGGTACTTTAAGTAGAAACTGAAATTCCCAAATTGAATTGGCATAGCTCCTGCTTGTCGAAATTCCACACAATGGTTTCTATACCCCCCTCAGGCGTTTGGTGCCCAGCTGTGACCTTTTTCAACCACGAAGATGATACTCTCGACCTCCCTTCTCAAAATCAGTATGACGAATACCTATCCAAATCTGGCCTGGCTGGGCTGGTTATCCTAGGAACAAACGCAGAAGCCTTCCTGCTCACAAGAGAGGAGCGTTTCGATCTCATTTCTACTGCTCGCCAAGCAGTTGGGCCTTCTTATCCGCTAATGGCCGGTGTTGGCGCTCATTCTACCAAGCAAGTTCTTGAACTCATCGATGATGCAACAAAGGCAGGCGCAAACTACGTCCTTGTGCTTCCTCCGGCATATTTTGGCAAAGCGTCCACTCTTCCAGTAATCAAGAAATTCTACGATGATATCTCGGCACACTCGTCTTTACCCATTGTCATTTATAATTTCCCAGCTGTATGCAATGGCGTCGATCTTGACTCGGAATTCATCACAAAGATGGCAAAGAAGCACTCCAATATTGTTGGAGTTAAGTTGACATGTGCATCTGTCGGAAAAATTACACGCCTATCAGCTGAGCTTCCGCCGTCGGAATTCGCAATCTTTGGAGGACAATCCGATTTTCTCTTGGGTGGACTGTCGGTTGGCTCAGCAGGTTGCATTGCTGCATTTGCCAACGTGTTTCCAAAAACTTTATCCCGGATTTATAAACTATACCAAGATGGAAACGTGACTGAGGCTTTGGAGTTACACCGGACGGCCGCACTGGCTGAGAGTCCGTGCAAAGCGGGAATCGCCAGCACAAAATATGCTGCCGCGATTCATACAGCCAAAGCGGCTGGAATTGAAGGGGCAGAGGAAAAGCTGAAGCCGCGGACTCCTTATCAACCAGCAACTGAGGATACCAAGAAGAATATTAGACAGGTTATGGAAAAGATGGAGCTTATTGAGACTTCCTTGTAAAATTATCACGACCTAGGGGTTACGGCTTTTCAATGAGCAGTATTTATGAAGGTTGAGTGTAGCAGCGATGACACCAGGATAGGCGGATATCTCAAAGGGGAAGAATGCAAGCAGAGAGTTAGAGTATACTACAGATGGATATGCTCAACTTTGCGAAATCACAAAGTCCACACGACGCATATGGAAGAGGTGTTTGAAACTTTAATCTGTTTTGTTACATATGATACAGGTACATCGCCACTTGTTACCATATTTGCGTTTTGGAGGCGAACAAAAACAAAGCTGTGCGCAACTTCATATGATCACTTTACAAATTGTCTATAGGCTACGAAAACTTAGCGCCGTGATTGTGAATAAGAAAATAGGAACCCATGCAGCTCATTGTAACGTCAGGTGGCCAGTCATTGTAAATTATCACGACTTTCGGCCTCAATTAAAATGACAATTAAATCTGGAAGCAATTGTCAAACTGAGTATTCCATCCTACGGAAACGAACTGGCACACAATTCAACCTGGATTTAACTTCCAAACCTTAAAAAAAGTTCTATTCCTTACCCACTAATTAGAACTGTCTTATCCAGGCTCAGAGGACTCTATTTCCTGGTTGGGGTGGCTTTGCGAATTGTACATATGCCGGTCGCCGGTTGAGAGCAAAAGGTTGACAAACAACCACAGTTTGAGTAGATAACACTACAAATGCTGGAGGAGGTCGAATGCCTCGGTGTTTCATTCGCCGGCCATCTCCCCCATTCAAGGGGTGGCAACAACCTCTCACACCCCAATTGGTATCACCCCAAAGTTCATCGCTGACAACTTTTCTAAGTACAGGTAGTATGAAGGCAGGTATAGGGTATATGGCGTGGGGTATCTGGAGGGTAATTGAAGTGCCCATCGACTGCAATCCGCGCGCCGTTCGTGTCATTATATCCAAAACAAAATGTATATATCCATCTCACTCCATAGGATCCATCCCAAGGTGCGCCCTCATCGCCTCAGAAGGAGGTGCCCTCGGTCCCACCATCCAATCCTGCATCGCAAGCCACTCACTCCATTTCTCCTCCGCGTCGCGGATCTCATTCTCCACAGGGTTACGTATCGGCATCATGTATGGTATAGTTTCGTTGGGCGACGGCTCATAGCTGGCCTTAACCTCGAGCCAGCTCCCACTTTTCGCCGCGAAGAGGTAATTGCGTCTCTCAGATTCGTGTAGCTGCCCTATTCCTTTGGCCCAGTCGTCGCCAAAGAACTTATGGAGCATTGCCTGCGTATCGAATCCGGTTACAACGAGCCGGCGGATATATGGAACCAGCGAGACCGATTCGCCCTGGCGATCGTCAAATCTGGGTGAGAGCGCAGAGGGTGTTGAGTTCCCAGAAGGCGTTGTTGTTGATCGAGGTGGGGAGTATGCTGATATCGGGTTTGGGTGTCGTTGATATGGTAGGAGGATATTCACGTACGCAGCCACGGCCTGGAGAAATGGACTATGTTGGGAATGGTCAAGAAAATAGCGGCGGCAGTTCTGGAAGTGGCGATGCCATTCATGGGGGTCAAAAGATGATTCGGTCTGCGTCATATTGTCGTCTTGTCCTTGCTCGGTAGGAGGCCCCTGGGAGGGCCGCCGAAGTGGTGCGGACGATGGATTTTCGTGGTTGCTGAACGCCATAGGAATGTGATGAGCAGCGCTGCAAAGTATAAGTCAGCGTGCAATAATATGAAATGTTGAGATTGTACGACTTACTTTATATGGTCAGCCGATTTAACGAAGACAGAGCTGTGCGGGGAGGGTTCTAAATGCGACGGGCTATGCCTCCTTGGTACTAATATACCATTTCTGGCGCCTCTTGGTGGAATAGACATTGTCTATCGACGGGAGGCCAGGTGTGTATGGATACTTATATACCCAAGGCTGAAAGATATTGGAGAGGGAAAGCGCGTGGTCTCAGAGCGAGTATCGGGACTGGGACTGGGCGTCATAGGGATCCGGAGATAAGTTTCCAGTTTCCAGTTAACTCATGTTGGCTCCTCTGGCACCAAGCAGTCCGGAGATGATGTATGCACTGTATGCGGGGGGGGGTTATTATTGCCCTGTCATGTAATATGTAGGGTCCTCCGGGGATGTTCAGGTCTGCCATCTTGTGTTGCCAGGCATTAAACGCCTCTGGCATTCCTGCGGGGCTTCCGGTACTGATGGTGTGCCAGCCTGCGTTGGTGGCAAATGCAGTGCCAAATGCATCGCTGTGTAACTATAACCATGGATCAATATCAACTCCTTCCTTGTCCTTGGAGACACACGCTCCAGGGCGACTTGCATGTGGCGTACGGTCCTGTACAAGGGAGGTCATACGAGAACATACGAGACCCAGTCCGTACGTGCTAAAGATGCATAAGTATGTATGTGAGCGAGCGTGGGGACCTGGGAAATGTAGGTACCAGTACTGGAGATACTGAGATACTGGAGACCAGTAAGGCAATACATCTGTATCATTGGGCCCAAGAACTGAATCACACGCGTTCTGACCATGAGCAGTAGTACTCTACGACTGACCGAGACTTCAAATTTGGCTCTGCCGTGAACACCATGCCTGTACTGCGCCATTCAGCCAATCTGCCCGAGACAGATCCAATAATTCTTAGGTGATTTTCCACCGTCGGTGCCATGCTTGCTTGTATTAGCCCGCTTCGTCTCTCCCACACACAATCCCAGCTCACAATCCCAGCTGTAATCGTCCTCCACAGCCTGGGATAGGTCATCGTGGTTGCGGAGTTATAAGGCAAGGCTCATTTTGTGTCAAATCAGGGTGCCTTGCACCAATTGACGGGCCAGCCGACAATTCATACAGGGTTGTTTGTCCCAAAGGATGCAACTACGGTAACTAAAATGAGCCGTCAGCAACCCCCGCCATACCAGCTTTTCATATTCCAGCTATTCGGAGCCGATAACATGATCGTCGTACTGCATGTCAGGGAACGCTTGCACTATGGCCGATGCTACTTCACAGGCTCTCTGTGTTGTTCACCACATGTAATGTGTAATGCGACGCAAAACGTATTCGAGGGCTTTGGATATATTTTTTTCATCTGTCGCCACCCACTCCCCAAAAACTCGCCGATCATGTAGGTGTACTACGCGTACAGCGATGTACTATACTTGTGCTGTACAATGCTGTACGGAGCCTTGCATGTGGAGTACTTCACTCTTGGACGACGATGTCCCAGGCTAGCAGATCATCATTGGCCTGGGCTAGCTTCATAGCAACGTGAACTCCATGAATTTCGCCATATGCAGCTGGAAGGGAAGGATGGTGCAGCTCATTGTTTCTCCACGCGGCCTCTTCAAGCCACGCTACCAGCGTGGTGCTAACATCCCAGTTTAGACTGCGTTGGGATATCAAGGCCTAGCAAAGGAAGCTCAAGGGTGTGCGATGCTGTACCAGGAAATATAACTCCCATTCTCTTGGGTACTTTCAAGTATTGAATGTTGAGCCCCTATATATTATTGAGCTTTCCCGTGAGGTACAGAATATTTCCCATAATGTTTGTAGCTAATTAGAAATGAACAGGGATAGACGGCGGTTCGCAGAGTTGCCGGAACACACTTTGTTCAATCCCTGCTTGCCATTTAACGGACAAACCTTGTCATTTTTGGCGAGGCTCCCCTTTTTCAGGTTCTGTGGTGAAAGTGGACACTATATGTATGACATTATTATAGGCCCACCGACATGGGTGATGAGATTGCCCCGAACCCCCAACTTCCAAGTGTTGCCACTAGTTCCTTTTCCCGGATTAATCCATCCCAGTTCAATAGATCATTATCAATCTCCCAAATGAGAAATCGCGGTGATGAGAAACGCAAGGCCTCAGGGCCTCTCCAAACAACAATAGAGCGCGCGCAGTCAGTGCTACTTTCACTCCAAGAAAGACGAGGGAATCGCGTGTCACACGCCGGCACGCCCTTCTCTGTCCGTCGAGTCGAAACTTGCAGTGGCACGTTGTACACATGCAACTCGACACACACGAGCCAAAACAGTTATTAGCGTTCCTCAGCACCTGCAACGGCCCGAGGGTGAGCAACCCGGAAACCGCGGCGGCAAGGCTTCGTGTTAGTAAGGCGGGGAACTGTGGATGCTGCCGCGGATCCCGTCATCCTCGCGAATCAGAGAACGCTTTGGCATTATGGTGCCCAGCGACAGAGGCCTGGTCAAGCGGTGGCGCAGAATTTCCTGGGGCTGGACTTGCTTCGGCGTGGGGTTGTGGAGGCTGCTGCTCCTGTGGTCAAATCTTGGAAGTTGCAAGGGACCCTCATTTCATGTCCTACACGGGCCTATCCCTGCACCGGAACGACGGCTGCTGCCGCCTTGGACCGCCCTAGTCTCGGCATATCAACGTATTAGGGCTCTCCGACGGGCGATTGCTGGAACAGATCGCCCAACTCTAGTCTTGGAGTTGCATTCGCCAGTCTTGGTTGTCCTTGGTTGTGTCTGGCCTCAGCTCATGTAGACCATGAAGCTTGCTTCGGATCACCAAACTGATTTGGATCGGCGAGTCCACCTATGGTACTCCAGCCTAGTGATTAGCTGGTCAGTATTCCTCCTTGCCCCCGCAAGCAGCGGGGCTGGCAAACCTTGCGGAAGAGTCTGGGTATCCGGGCTGCTACAGAGATCACCAAGAGTTATGGCTTTGCTCGGTTGACTAATTAGGAACTGTGGTCCGTTCGATTTACCCTCATGATACCAACAACCGAGAGGATAAAAAGTTGTATAGCATACTGGCTCATGCACCCAGTTTGAGGCCTTTGTACACATACTCTGTGCTCCCTGGTATATTGCTAAAATCTCAGCCACTGAAATCTTGTTATTAGCATTGAGAAGATGGATCCGTGGTGATTAAGGCGGACAATGGGTTGGTTGGTGATAATGGGAGATAAGATTAGATGCGAGTCACGTGTTGACGCGAGATGTCGCGTTGAAGCGATTGCTGCGATAATACTACGCGACAACAATACTGAGGACGACGGTGACGCCTCACGACTTGCCCATTAGAAGCCATTCGGGTATTCAGGTTAATTATAATGATCTTGCTTTGAGGCTTTAACTGTTCTGGGCCTTATCCGCCCTTATACTGTCAGTACTGGACTCGACTTGCGACGCGACCGCGGCTGTTCACAGCTCTGGGGTTGGAAACGGCGCAAGACGGTGGTAGGGTGGCGGAATCGACGGCTGGCTTATGTTCTCATTCCACGGACGGACCGGCTTGAGTGAAATCAATCATTCCCAGTGCAATTTTTGCCCCATTTCTCTTGTCTGTAACAGAGCATTCCAGGGCATTCAATCCGAGCCGTGGTCAGTATCGCGACATACTTATCGAATCGCCTGAACCTCGTCATGTCAGGTACTCTTCTATCGAATCTCAATGAATCCCAGCGCGATGCCGTTTCTTCGCCCGCTCAGCAGCTCGCCATTCTGGCTGGACCCGGCAGTGGCAAAACGCACACGCTCACTTCGCGCGTCGCATGGCTACTCGCGTCTGGTTTACAAGCACAAAATATTATTGTCGCGACGTTCACCAGGAAGGCTGCCAAGGAGATGCAAGAGCGAATTGGGAAGCTGCTTGGGGATGACAGAGAGCAGAAATTAATACTGGGGACCTTCCACAGCATTTCTGTACGATACCTACGCAGCTACGGGTATCTCATCGGCATCAAGAAGGGGTTTGGTGTAGCGGACCAGCACGATTCGGAGACCATCATCAAACGGATTATCAAGAAGAATAACTTTATGGCTGATCCGAAAGCAACGAAAAATAAGATCAGCGGCCGAAAGGCAAAGGGCGGTTGGGGCGAGAAGATGGAAAAGGCGATGAAGAATAACAACAAAGAAGTCCAGCAAATTGATGCAATATACACAGAGTACGAAGCGACCATGAAAAGTGCAAATTTACTCGATTTCGATGATCTCCTTCTCCGCTGCGTTGAACTGCTCCGAGACCACCCACATTGTGTCTCCAATGTCGAGGCAGTATTAATAGATGAGTTTCAGGACACGAACCTAGTTCAATTCGATCTAATGCGCCTCATGGCTGCATCACGAAAGAAAGTCACTATTGTAGGAGACCCCGATCAGAGTATCTACGGCTTCCGGTCTGCAGAAGTCAAGAACTATCTGAGTCTATTACGACAATATCCGGATACCATCACCATTTCGCTTGAGGAGAACTACCGCTCATCGGGCGCCATTCTGGCCGCTTCTTTGAAGATCATTCAACAAGATACGAGTCGAATTAATAAGAGTCTGTTGGCGACACATACGGTGGGGACAAGACCTGTTTTGAGAACTCTCGAGTCTGCGGAAGCTGAGGGGGACTGGATTATGCATGAAATTAGGCGCTGTGTGACACTTACGGGTGGCTTGATAACGTATGGCGATGTGGCCATTTTACTAAGATCGGCATATTTGTCGCGGCATATCGAAACGTACCTTGGCAAAGCGGGAGTTCCGTATCGGATGGTTGGTGAGTTGATGTCGACGGTGCCATTGTCATAAACGCTTGTCATCAAGACATAATATACATTTGCTGACCGTCACAGGTGGCCGAGCATTTTACGACCGGGTTGAGGTCAGACTTATTCTATACTATCTGAGAGTGATCAGCAACCCTGCAGACAACAATGCTTTCGCTGAAGTTGTTAACCTTCCGAAGCGTGGCGTTGGCGACGTAACCGTCAAATCACTCATCGAGGAAGCCGATGGGAAACGGATGTCTATATGGGAGTTTATGGAAAAAGGTCCACTCGCAACCAGCTTGTCAGCGAAAGCTCGTAATGGAATATCACGATTTATGAAAATCATTAAGGATGCACGGAAAATGCTTGGCGACGAAGAAGGGCATACGATTGCATCCTTGATGAAGCATGTCATAGAGGCGGTGGAGCTCGAGGATTACCTGAAAAAAACATATCCTGATGAGGAGGACTATCAATCGCGTTTGGAGAACGTAAAGGAAATTTTGGCACTGGCGGAAGAAGCAGATGATTCTGAATCGCCCGATTATAATGATGAACCTCTCCCAGAAGTAGAAGGTCTGGAGCAAAACGAGCTTTCAACGCCTCTATCGAACTTTCTAGCGAAAATATCGCTGGCGACAGACAAACGAGCCAAGGATGCTGAAGGCGAAGACAAGCCACGGGTCACAATCTCTACTATCCATGCAGCAAAGGGCTTAGAATGGCCAGTTGTGTTTATCCCAGGAGCCTATGATGGCAGTATCCCCAATGGTAGAGCCGACGATACAGATGAAGAGCGGAGGCTCCTTTATGTTGGAATGACGCGAGCTAAGGCATTGCTGTATGTGAGCTTTCCGCTCGTTGATTCCAGAAGGGAATCAACCAGGCCGTCGAATTTCCTCACGCCAACTTCCCTTCTGCTGCACTTCGGACAGAAAGGGCCTTCATTCAGCAGACAGGGCGTCATTTCGGATATTGCGGCAATTCTTAGGCTTGAGGTACCAAAGATTACCTTCTCGCCAGACGAACTGCCACTCCCAAGCCAAGAGGATGATTTGTGGCCAGAGGATGGGACGGCAAAGGCACGGCCCCCAAAGACCTGGAATGAGTGGGATGGCACGGCACAGCATGGTGAGGCAAGAAAGTCCCTTGCGCATGAGAGACCCCAATTGATCGACAAGAGAAACATGGAACCCTGGAAGCCGAGCTACATCACCACAATGGCTACGACTCCCGCTTTCTCCACAGCTGCTGCGGTACTTCGGGACCAACCTGTGAACCTGAGCGGCGCTGGAAGTTCCAAACGACCATCCACTTTTGATGATGAACAAGCCGAGGATAAAAAGAATACTAAACGATCCACGAAGCGGCCCGAGGGGCAACCTAGCCTAGCGGCATACTTTGGGAGGCCTCAAAATAGCAAGGCTAATGAAGCCGTATCAGCTATTACTTCCGCTCGTCAAACACATACAACCCAACCATGTGTGTCCCTACCTCGTATGCACCACCGGACAGCACCCTCACAACGAGGTAACCCTCGAGCCGCTATACCCGCTCAAACTGCACCTTATGTGCCTCCTACAATCTGCCCGACCCTATCACGGCACCGTATTGGTGGCACAACCTCCACTACCGCCAACCGGCGGAACATCCGCGCCTTTACCCCCCCCGAGTCCAATGGGAACAACTACATCTTTCTATCCAGCTCGCCGCCGAAGCCCGAGCCGGGACGCAATGAACTTGAGGTGCCGCGATTGCCTGTACCGTTAAACCCTATAATTACAACGGCCGCCCGTTCGGCTAGTCTACATACTACGACTGAGGATCGAGCGAAGGCGCAGCCAGGCAGGAAGAGTTATGGGGCCAGGATGGGGATGGGGGGGTGGGAGAAACGGATGGGTGGTTCAGGATCGTGGAAGCCGCCGAGTATGGCCGATAAATGATGGTGGGGATTTTGGGTTTCGTAGATGTAGATGTACAAATTTGGATTTATATACTAGGGTGTTGACAGAGTTAGTTGGCTATGCTATAAACGTGCCTGCATAAAAAAAAGGCAGGTGTTACATCCTTGCTTTCCCCTTGCTTCCATGGTGTAATGGTATGAGGCCCGGTCCAGGAGAATGCAAAATTGTGTTAACACAACCCCAGGTCCCAACGGCCGTGGCACCACCCCCTTGCGTCGTTCCTGTACGATTTAGGTGGTGAGCTCGAGGCACCTACACTGCAGCGGCCAATGATAGCCATTCGAACGTCAGGTAGAATAGGGTCTAACTACTAAAATATGAAAAACCTCATTTTTATTTCAATCCAACTCACTCAGTCCCTGGTCGAGGTTTTTTTCGCTTCATTGTCTGTCACACAAACGCAACCTCAACCAACCTCGGAAATTGACTTCCGTCGGTCAGATTATTATCAACTCCATGGCATATCTCCTTCGGTCTTCTATTTAAGTAGGCTCTCTCCTCAGTTTCTGGGTTCTCATGTTGTTACCGATCTAACATTATCAGTGGTCAATCTCCAATCCCCAATCAATTCGCATAAGATCCATATTCTTTGCGCTCCTACAGTGTAAACCACCATCCGCCAGCATGAAGCTACTTATTTTCACTCTTGTCACCCTCTTCCAATTTACCCAAGCATGCATCGTTGAGATGGAGGGTATCTATACACCTGGGAATGGCCATATGACCGTACATGTTTGGCAGGGATGGGAACAAGTCTGCGAACTTAACGAGTTCATTAAGGGCAAAAGGGATCCTAACTGGCTTAACTGCAAAGACGGTAAACATGCCTGGATCTCGCAAGATGGGAGAAGTTTTGCCTATGCAGCAAACGGCGTTGATTACCATGGAGTCCCGAAGTGGACCCCATTACATGATGCGGACAATAATCAGGGGCTTTACTGGTCCGCATGCTAGATGCGAGGCAGGTTAGTTCCTTTACCTACTTGGCACTATAGACAGAACTAACAGAAATATAGGACTAGCATCGACATACATTTTTAGCATGCCTCCTGTTGTGAGCGCTGAAGAGTATAGCTTCAGTTTAAAGAACTTTTTGCGCGGGGTTGCAACGCCGAAACGCCAATACAGTTTGATGGAGAGGCTGGGACATATTTATTTAATTTCTGAGATGGGAGATGGAATTCTATGAATGAGCTGCTGAGTAACCAGCCTATATACTATTCCCATAGTATAGACTATATACTTTATAACGCACCATCCCCATGTGAAAACAATGGTTTCTACTCGAAGTAAGCAGAACTTAGGATTTCATTGTCATCAACTATAATAGATAATTTTCCAATCCTCTAATGCGCTAGGAAACAATATACCAGGTTCCAACTCCTTAATATTGCTTGCACTGTCTCCATATTTACCATAAAACAACAAACACCTTCCTTCGTCATCCACCACGCCCTTTTTATCAGAAACAACCCCCTTCCATCCCCTCCTCCACTCAGACCTCCTTCCGCTTTTCCTTCCTCTCCCTCCTTCGAAGTTCCAAATCCCTCAAGAAAAGCACAAAATAAGTCGCCAATATCCCCCCTCCAACAAAGTTCGGCCACACCTCCTCGCCCCTCTCCATCTTCCCCCTCCCAACCCAGACATCCGTTGCAAAACCCACCAGCAGCTGCACTGCCCCCGTCCACGGCAATGCAGGTCGGACCCACGTTGCTCCACCGAAGAATGAGTACATGAGCACATGGTGTGCTGTATTTAGCGCCGCGAAGACGCGCCAGCCCTCGCTATGATGCAGCACGCGGGCGTACGTCAGGTACATAGTTGTAAGATGGTGGACGCCAAAGTGGAGGTCGATTTCACCACCGGAGGCAAGGACGTTGAGGATGTCGACATATTCGTAAAACTTGGAGGTATGGTAGAGGCGGCGGGCGAGGAGGTCGTGGGAGGGGGAGAGGGTGATGGAGAGCAGACCAAGGGAGACGAGAGCGTAGAACCAGCTGTTGATTGTAGTGAGGGTGCGGGCGCCGGGGATGGGGCCGTGGAGGGAGACGTGGCGACGGAGGGTTAGCCAGAGCGTTATGAAGAGGGCACTTTGGGATAGCATGAGGGTCATTGGGGGTGTGGCCGCTATTGCAGTAGTGAGCCGTTCTATCATGGCGAGTAAAGTTTGGGCGTTATTTATTTTCAACAAGTGATATAGGGGTGAAAAATAACGGAATTTAACTTAAATGTTGCTGTCAATAATGAAGCCGACAAAAAAGCAGTTCTGCCAGCGCTATGTTTGTCAATATGTGAGTCATTCAGGCGGGCAGCAATTACTCCATGCTTATAGATGGCATGTCCTAATATTCCGCGAATATCCCGGCGGCTGTCTCGAGCGAGTATATTAATTTGCCGCCTCTCGGCGCTTTATGACATGGGAGGGGGGTGCTCTCTTATGGTGGCGGTGAGTGGCGGCGAGTGAAGAGTCAGAGGAACTCAGGGACTCATTATCATTTATATAGACAATTAAAAGGGGGCGAACCACATATTCAAAACTAACTTTTCTTTGGGTTCAAACGTCTTAACCGCACAAATTGCACAAACAAGGTAGTAGCACGACATTTTAACATACGGTCCGTAGATCGAGGCCATGACCCGCTTATCGCGCTGACCGTATAATTTTGAGTCCTTTTGAGAAAGCTACCGCATCCATACTAAATTTGCATTAGAAGCTTTAATATGAAATACGAAAGGGTTAAGCATAAGATCAGCATTGAACTACGGGCCGCATCAACCGTCACATCAGAGACGGTCTAATCACAGTTTAATAACCGCGCTCGAAGAGACAGCGATCCTTTCTCGCCGTGTTCGTCCTTACTTTCGGGCAGTTACCACATAAGTCCTCATAGGTATCCCCACCTCTTCAACCTCCCCCGCAACCCCCACCCCCCTCTGGAAATTCTCCAGCGTCCCCGGGACAATCCTCCTCAACTCCTTCTCAAAGGCCTCCTTCTCCTCAACACTCCACGTCTCAAACACCGCCCCAAAAAGTGATAACAGCCTATCTGCCACGCCAGCGGCACTCGGCGCGCCATAATGCGCCACCGTGTCCCCGACCACAACATCCTCAAACCCCGCTGCACGTAGGACGCCCTCAATATGCGCCGTTTCAAACCACGCCGGGTCGACTGGGATTGAGAACGGCGGTTCGTCGGGCCTTACCGCAGCCTGCGCGCGTCGCACGAGTTCCAGGTGCGGAAACTCCGCGAAGACAGTCAGGAAGGCAACGCCCCCGGGCTGGAGGGTGCGGTAGATTTCGCGCGCGCCCTGCGCGGCGTCGGCGAAGAAGAAGATGCCTAGGTTGGTGATGGAGTGGGAGAAAGTCGCGTCGGGGAAGATGAGTTTCTCAGCTGGCATGACGGCGAGGTGGATGCGATCTGCATGAGCAGCCAGGGTAGATTTGGAGCGCGCGGCGCCAATCATGGCGGGGCTGATGTCGACGGCATGGATGGTTGGAGGGGTGTTCGAGGCGGGCAGGGCAAAGAGGATCTCCTCTGTTACGATGGCAGGGCCGCAGGCGTTGTCTAACACGACTGAATCGGTCCTGATTGAGGTGGCTGCTGTATTGCGGATGATGTATCGCGACAGCTCCCGGCTGAGGCCACCCATGGTCGTTTCATAGCGGAGTGCTATTTCTTCGAAGTGCTCGAATGGGGTTTTTGGCGCCATGCTAAATTTTGGGTTCAAAGAGTATTGTGGAGGAGGTTTTTAGGTTCGAGTGTGAGAATGGGGGAGGGGAGAAGGTGCTCGACTATATATGCTGCTCCAGTCTGACTGTGCAAGGGGGAGCTACAGTATCACAAGCAAAGCTATAAGCACGGCTATAAACATAGGGATAAGCGCAAGCTTACCATCTTATATCCTATGAAATCATCCCCAGAGCCCTTTTCTATGCAATGTAGCTCATCTTATCCGGATTCTGTACCCTACAGAGCCGCCAACCCCCGCTTTATCGGCATAACTGTACCTTGACCCGTGCGACTCGGCGCACTTGGAAGATGGCAGCTATTCGCAAGCTGGCGGTTGTGAAATGTGAGATTTTAGCGCTGATGCTGATGCTCCAACCAAAAGCTCCCTGCAACTGGTAGGTAGTACGGGGCGCAGAAGGAAGTCCATCGAGGCGGGCAGACACTGTATATTCGTAGGAGAGGAGGCAACTACTCCCCATCAATCTCTGAATTCATATATTCATATATGGACAGGCACGCTCAGTGGGTAAGCCCCTATCATCTGGCATCTCAACAGTTAATAGCAGTGAGCCCAGCAGGAACGAAGCAGACTTTAAGTTAAGAAATATACAAAGTAAAGTAGGACCCCAGATCGACAGAGTAGCGCCCCGCGTCAAGAAACAAATTTCAGCCTTGCCAAGACTTCAGCCTCGCAGAAGCACCCAATATCCTCCTCTAGTTCATCAGACTCTCCCCCGTTACAGCCACCAAACTAAAAATGTACAATGCAATCTTTTAGGCGCCGGCGATACCAGTATGTCTGGGCTGGCATACGTCGCGCCTACTACGGGTCGCTCCCCAGACAACTCCTAACGAACGGTAGTCACAACGCCAACAATGTCGACCCAACATCCCCGAGCGCCGAGTCGTCCGCCCAGGTCGACCAAAAAAATGTGAAAGGGCCCTGGCGAGACTTAAACTGAACAACGCCGCTGCCTATAGATCCCAACCAAAAACTTGGGAAAGCGCCTTGGCGAGACTTGAACCGAACCTCGCCGCTGCCCGCAGAGGGCCGGCCAGGAGAGCACGACTCGGACCAGCTTGAAGTAGCGAGCACTGCCTCCGATCTCTCTGGCCAAGAGACCCAACTTGATCCCATTGTCCGCGACACGTCCCAGTCTACGCCATCACAGTCTACCACGCAAGCTGCACCAGCAGATACAGAAGGCGCCGAGCCGTCAAGCGACATGCCATTGCCCCCGCCCACACCCACAATATCACAATCCACCGATAATGCAGCACCAGCAGCACCAGAAGGCGCTCAGCTAGCACGTCGCGCAGCGCGGACCCGCTATGGGGTGCTCCGCGAGAAGGGACGCGAATACTTCTCGGTTTTAGGACCTGCACAACAGGACTCGGATTACGGCCCCGCCTTTGCGCCCTACACCACGAAGCTCCTCAAACAAACCGAAGGCTGGGAAAGGCGCCCAGCGCTGTGGGATATCAGCCCCGGGTGCTTCCTCTGGCTCCCTCGCAACTACAAGAACCCTGAGGACCCAAACCTGCTACATCCACACCCTAATTCGGTGAACCACCCCATCGTGGTCCTCAGCGTCGACGTGTCGGGGCCGGAGGATGCAATAGTCACCTTTATGCTACTCCGGTCGTTTAAATCGTCCGGGGCAAGGACGTCACTGATTAACTTCTGGAAGAGGCACTTGCCGATCTCGCGGTTTCCACGCGAGAACTGGAAAGACGAGCCCGAGGCGCGAGAGAGCTGGGAGGACGCTCTGCTATTCCTCGAGAACTACCCGCCTGTAACAATGCGCCATGTGCAGTACGTCGATATAGGGTCCATTAATACGGCGCGGTGGGAGGACCTACATTGCTACCGAAGTAACCAGTTGGTTGGCGATATTCCGCGGCGACTGTGCGAGGAGTCGATGGCGCGGCTACGGGCGGCGCGGACGTGGTGGGAGGAGAATTTTGATACGGGTCGGGGATTGGTGAAGTGGGAGGATGAGTGGGTGCCAACGAGGAAGATGCGGGAGGTGTTTAGACGGAGGTATATTAAGCCGCGTGGGGAGGAAGACAACGATCTGGGGTCGGTGGTGGCAGGGAGGGTACCGAACGACGTGTCGGAGGGGAGTGGTGAGTTGGTACTTAAAATGGAGGGGGTGAGGGCAGAGATGAGAGCCGAGTTTGAAGAGGCGAGGGATAAGATGAGAGCAGAGCTAGACAAGGTGAGGGCAGAGACGAGATCAGAGCTGATGATAGAGATGCTAGCAGAGCTTGAGGATGTGAGAGAGGGCTTGGATATGGTAAACAGAGCGGAGAAGGCGGTCGTGGAGCTGAAGCTGGCACAGAGCGTGAGGTCGCCGATCCCGCAACCGGGGCACGCGTCATCTTCGCAGTTGGCTATCTGGCACGCAGCGAACGACATTCCAGAGCTGAGTGGTGACTTGGCACGGAAAGTGGAAGCGATGCGAGTAGAGCTGAAGATGTCAAGACTGGAGATGGAAGAGATGCGAGCCGAGATTGAGGAGTCGCGAGGCAACGTGGACAAGATGAAGGTGGACCTAGAACTGGTCAAGCGAGCAGACGAAGCGCGTGAAGCGGCGAGGCGAGAAAAGAGCGCGAAGATGCCGGACGTAGGGATGTACGCGCCGGCGCTGGGCCCGCGATCGGAAGCCGCAAGGGCGGCACTGCCGTCGTGGGCAGCAAGCAACATGTTGCAAGAGACGGGGAAATCGAAAACAAAGAGGTTGAACGAGGAGCTGAAGCGAGCGATGGGCGCCCAGGCACAAGCCATACAGATGCCAACCCAGGCGGCATCATTCCCGCCCCAGGTATCCAGGAGTGGCCCAAAGCTGGGCCCGCTGGCACAGTCTAGGGGATGAGTGACAGTGACGACGAGATTGGGCAGTAGTACCTGTACCAACAATGGGCTTAAAGTCTTCCGGGTTGCAGCAAGGTTAGGTGTTTGTGGCGATTGTACATTACAGCATATATACCCTCCATGTTTTAGATCTATAGAGAAGAGAATAATAATAAAATAAACTATAGCGCTTCTGTCTCTCTGATCAGGGTGTCAACAGGTAACAATTCACGTGACCTGCTGTATAAAAAGAAAGATATTTGCACGTGACCTGTCAAAATTCCTGTAAGACGGAGGGATAATGAAGCCTGATTTGTCAGGAATATTTGGTAAGTATGATTTCATAAGCAGCGTCGCAATGGCAATCGCAATGGCAGCCACGAATCACGTCCAATGGTGCTTTGTAATCATGCCTCTCTCCACAGCGGTAGAGTACGCCCTTCGAAGCACTCGCTCGCCGGCATCGGTCAATGGTTTGCTAGTTGCTAGTTGCTATGACTCCTGGCCGACACCGTTGCAGTCATAGATGTGCTTGGTAATGTGGGTTATTTACTTGATACCTGAGAATGGACGGTACGTACGTACGTATGTGCATTACGAGTCCGTACGGAGATGCAGTTCAGTATTTTCATGCCGTATAGAGAAGAGAGAAGCTATACGGGGAAAGCAAAGTACCTATGAAAAAGTGACGGCAAATGAAACCGGATCTCGTGTGAAATTCTCATATAAAAAAAAATCTCATATGGTAGACAGTACAGTAGAGCAATAATACGTACAGTCAATACTGGGTGCAGCATACGAAAGATTTTGCCCAGCGATGATAGCCGGGCCAATGAGATGTGCGGATTGAGGCATCCGCCACACGTCTGTAACCTGGCGAGGCTGAGGGAGTGGTTGGCTGGTGTTGGTTGGTAGTAGATTGTACATGTGTCATGCATACAAACTAGGTGGCTTGGTGTGGTACATAGTACATAATGGGATTCGACACCCGCACAGAATCTTCACGATGGTGCTGTACGTACTGTACCAGTGAAGACTCTGTGCCTGGATGCGACGTTGGGTGTGGGATACTGTGGGACACTAAGTACCATTTACACCTCACACCCACCAACCTCACACACAATTCACACACAATCCACGCACAAACACAAGTACCTTCTACACCCCCTCCCACGAAATTCTCTGTCCCTGTCCCCTGTGCCTGCCCACCACCACAGCGTGTCCACAGGGCAGTGCCTTCCACCACCATCCACCAACACCACCCACGCGCACCACTCCTGCACCGCACAACCACCACACCAACCCACCACGCAACTCCACCGCCCCTCCATTCTAGCCGCCGCCGTCACGCCAACTGTCAGAATTTGCAGCAATGGGTCCACGATGGAGCTCGCTCGGCGGCGAAGAGGGAGTTGTTACCCCATCGCGTCGCGGATACCGTCGGCGGGGTCCAGTTTTGTGGTCATGAGCGTGGCCTGGACGAGGCGATTCCGGCCTGGACGTACGCAAGAAGTGGATGAGGTGGTGAGATGGGGTGTGATGGCTGCGAATGTGTAGCTATTCCGGGCTGATACTTGCAGCTATTCCGGCCTTTTGGAGGGTGTTGATGGGGGAGTTCCGGCCATGAGGTGGGCTGGTTGGGGGAGGCGGTGGGTGAATTCCGGCCTTCACGAGTGTCAGTTCCGGCCTCTGAGTGCTATTCCGGCCTCTGAGAGTGCAGTTCCGGCCTGATGGACAGCGCAGTCAGCGACATCGGACAGTGAGCAAAGAGGTGAATGCGCCTCTCTACTCAGCGTCTGTCCAGCCGCCACAGTACAGTGAGACAGGCGCATAGAGTACAGTAAGAGACCGAATTAGCATATGGGATACGAACACCGATGCCAATACAGCTTTGCTACAGGGGTATATTGACGTACCGCATACTCTGCAAAAGCTCTGGACAGGGGGGGTGTCATAAGGCTGTTTGTGGTGGGTGGTGGTGGGGTTTTTTAGTCAGACGGGACTTACTAATGCTCGATTTGTGAGCCAGATGGCGTTCGACGACCCATGTACCGCAAGGCGTGGATATCCACGGGAGAGTCATAGGGGAAGAAGAGAAAAATATGGCGCGAGTGGATTGGGATGTGAAAAAGTATATAAGGAGAGGTAAGGTCGATGGTGAGTCCTCTTTTTTGTTTTTTCATCATCAGCATCATCAGCTTCATTCACATTCCAGCTTCACACAAACAAAAGCTTCAGCCATCTACCACGCAACCAGTCTATCAAACTATCACAACCATCAAACTCACACTTTCTCACCTCACAACCACAACAATCACTACACCACCCACCCCACCAAACACACCCACAACAACCGCAAAAATGTCCGGCGTCTACCTCCCCAGCCTCACCTTCTCCAACCCCAGCTCCGCAGCCTCTTCCCGCGCCCCATCCCGCGCCGCCTCGCTCGCGCCAAAGTCTCCCCGCCGCAGCACCGCAGAGGACTACTGGACCTCCCCCAGCGCCAACTTCGGCTTCCAGTCCGCAGCCGCCACGCCCGCCGCGTCCCGCGCGGGAAGTGTCAAGGCTTCCAAGCCCGCAGGAGAGAAGAAGAGCTTGAAGAGCAGGGTGAAGAGTGTTATCAACAAGGGCACCGAGGAGTACTGGTCCGGAACTGTGCAGAATGCCAAGTTTGGCCTTGTGGCGCCACAGGTTGCCAACCGCATCTAAGAGACCAGAGGGGATGAGATGAGAGTTGCATTATACCGGCGTTTTTTATATTGAGCAAACAACAACAACACACGATCACCACGACACTATACACCGCATGGCATTGCTGGCGGCTTTTTATTAGATTTGCATTTTTAAACTTGCGGTTGAGCAGCGCAGAGGCGCGTAGAGATATCACTTTTCGATCGATGACGGATGGCTTGGAAGAGAGAGAGAGTCTGATAATTGGGAGAGATAAAGGGATTAATTAATGAGGGGGATATTTAGTTAATTAGAATTTGAATACCACATACATATATACACATTTAAACTTGAAAGGAAGCTCCTTGTTTGTTCTGTGCATGCCTTGTGTTTCACTTTGCTTCTTGTTTTCTCACTTGTTGAGATCTCAGTCGACTTTGAGACAGTCGGCTGTAGGACGGTCATAAACCGTCAGCAACTGTTTGTGATGGTGCACGGTCGTTTCTGGTTTCTCTGCAACGCCATGATTTTAGTGGTGGTGTTGCGCAGTGGTGCGCCACACCTGTGGCGCACGATTACTCAATTGACGGTCGTGCCACACCCTGTGGTGCAACCGTCACTTTGTGTTTCTGCCCACGTTTGCCTGGAAAGCACTGACAGTGCGCTTTTGAGCACCTTTGGTGTTTTCCATACATTTGTTATCACTTGTTTCTTGTTTAATGAAGCAAGTTGACTTCTGTCAACTTGATTTCGCGCAATCTGTATTGAATGGTCCTGTTTTGCGCATATTTACAACTTGACTTCTGTCAACTTGTACTTGATTTTAGTCAGACTGCAAAGGTGGCAGTGGTTTTGGCGCACCTCTTCTTTTGTATCGCGGGTTTTGCATAGGTTTTCCATTCACTCTTTATGAAACGTTTATGTTCCGTTTACATAAGTGTCTTTTAAACACCATTTGAGTAAGTGAGCATTGTTGGTTCTGGCGGCACGCTTATATCTCCGTTGAAAGCACAACCTCAACATCTATCTACTTTTCTCACAACAGTGTTGTCTTCCCTCCACCTTTCTTCTTCTCATACTCCATTCTTTGTCCGGGTCTACAACCGCAACCGGCTATCACGAGGCAGATACTCAATCCCATTGACGATTTCTTTGATCCGCCTCGTTGCCGCTTGTCCGAAGACATGACAGAATGCGTTTCTTTGTCGTCCGCCATTCGAGTTCTACCCCTATATCTCCTCCCCACTCTGTTAACCTCCCCGGGGAACATTCGAGCTCCGAAACAACTTGTCCCTTTGACACTATTTTTCCTGACGTCACGACGCTCACAACTCTCGCCCCCAAATGCACCATGCCTCTCAAACCCGAGAAGCCAACACGCATACAGCCACACCGCGCAGCTAAAACTCCCCCCGCGACTGCTCTAGCAAAAAGTATACCTACTACGGTCGGAGGTCGTGTGACGAAGAAACCCACGACGCCAAAGTTAGGACAGAAGCAATTGAAATCCCCTAGAAAGGGAACGGCCAGTATCCCTACGAAACCCATTGCGGATGGAGAGGATGGAGAGGATGGAGAGGATGGAGAAGATGGAGATGATGGAGAGGAGACGGTCACCGAAAACCCCTTTGCTGATGTTAACAATGGAAGAGATAGTACTCCAGCCCGCTTCCCCTCTCTTTCTTCGCAATTAACACGGCCTAGATTTCCTGAAGTCGACCGACATCCTCGTGGGCAACATTATCTCGACCGGCCACCACGAGGCATTCGCCAATCTCCAGGGTCAAGATCAGACATACCGCTCGAAGTTCGTGCGCGAAGCCGGCGATAGTTGCGGATATGTGCACTCCAAGTACCGCAAGTTTGTTATCGTCGCGCTGTTCACGAAGCACTTTGTGGCTCTGTGCGTCCCTCTTATCTCCAATAACCCGAACCTCTCCCCCTTTCCGACGCCCAGTTCACTGGGATGTGTTGAATTGAATGAATCTAATTCCCCTCCAGTCCCATCTACAGCAAGCGATTCGGCTTCCTCGATGAACGTGGAGACCACGGCGAGTACGCCGAGATACTTGACAGCTCGTGGAAGAGTTCGAAGAGCCTTCCCCGTTCACGCCCCCTCTGCCGCGGCAACACCGACAATATCTGGCTGTGGAGCACGGCGTACTCGACAGCGGATCGCGGCTGGTCGCGCATGGATGACAATTCGGTGGCGTGGATGACGCGGCCGGTGGCACATGGGAATAAGATCAGGGCAAAGGTGGTGAGTAAGTTGGACAAGGAGAGTGAGGAGCGGCTGTTGCGCTGGACGAGGGATTGTTTGTTGGAGGGGTTGGAGGCGGGAGTGAGGGAGCATTTGAGGGTGCTTAGGAGGGAGGATATGATAGCTCCGCCAGTTAAGGGGCCGGGGCCTTGGGGGAAATAGGCCCTGTGGATTTAGGTTTTTTTTGTAGGGGGAGTTTTGGATTCGGGGGGAGGGGGGAGATATTGTTTTGGATGGCGTTTTCCGGACAGTGCGGGAATGGGATCTGGATTTAAATGGATGGATTTTAGTTATATGTACTAGATATTTATAATTAGGAGAGGGGGTTAGAAGTGGCGGTGCCCGCGGTAGGAAGGAGAGCAGCCGCCCCCGAAGCAGCAGTGCCCGCTGAGACGATTTTGAAATTCCTGTTAATGGAAACTTGATAGCCAGTTGCTGTATCGCTTGAGTGGTTCCAAGGCCAATGCGATTTTTATCCACGAAATTGCCAAGCGTACTCGTATAGGGGGGTCGACGATCGTTGCACGTTTAGAACTTATTGATCCAAAGTACAAGTACACGTGCCATCGCAAAACGCGAAGGCGCACGGGCTAGCGCTTTGTGAGGCAGGGGGCAGTATAGAAAGGAGAGCAAGAGGACGTTGAAACACCCTTCAACCGCTCTCCTTAAGAGAACACCTTTAAACTAAGACGGAGATGGCGAGATTGATGGGCAAAATGGCATGTGTAATAGGAAATAAAGCTGTAGAGTCTTACTGCACTCTCTAACGTTGCTGCCTATAACGTAATTATTGAGCTAGGGGGCAATGGTAGCTAGGGACTTGGCGGCGCTTGGCTGGTTCGTAGTGCTGTTGGACAGGGTACCCCCCATAAGTTCCGCAATGCAGTTGTAAGTCATTCCCCCTTCCTTTTGTTGTGGAGGTGGATTTTGACGTAGTTAAAATGTGGGGGTTACATTCTCAATAAGCTTTCAGTAGTGTAAATCGACTCGCCGAGGCTCTCGGGCATAGTAGTAGCTTCATCTATGGCCAAGTGAAAATTCTCTTTACTGTATACAAAATTCTACAAAGGTGTATTGCCTTACATTTTACATGGGATCGATACATAATTTTATGCTATGGTGGACAAACTCCAGGATTCCATGGCTAGTGACAAAACTTTTGAACATTATCCGTATATCCTTTGGCGCATCCTTTAGCGCCACTAGTTCCAACAAAGTCCAACAAGTCTAACAAAACGATCTTACTTTCGATGCATCCATAAAGGGACGCAATAACTGGCGAAATAATAACGCCGGTGAGCAAAAAGTCTCGGTTAGAGCCAGAGATGGCCAACTCCTTATATAGTGCCGATTGTTAGCGAAACTAGATTTTGGTCGACCATTGTCAAGGTTCCATGGGTGCCTTCGCAGTCCGACCTTCCCTATACTCAACACTTGTTACAAATTCCTAAAATGGGCCCCATCCTGCATCTAACTGCTGTATGGCTAGGGATGATCAGCATTGGTATGTTATGACACTTTATACAGGGCCACGGCTGACAGTTGAAAGTGTTGGTCTCGCCTGTGGATGCCTCGCCTACTCCCGCTATCAACTCAACTGCCACACACGTTTCCCTAGCGTCAATCGCTGCAGATCAACTGGCAGCCCCCTTAGAACCCCCTTTAAAGACGTCGAACGGCACTGTCATCAAGCTAGTAACTGACGATGACAAGCCCACCCTCGAACAAAGCTTCATCTATAACGTAACCAACTTCAACATCAAGACTAGACCCAGGGACGCAATACCAACATCTGCCGACGAGAAGACGCTCCTTAGAATCTGCAATGAGGAGTCAGTTCTCAAAAAGCGCCGCGAAGAGCAGTCTGCACATGCTCCCGTGTCGGATCAAATTTCACGCTTCAAATGGGGACCTAGGACGCCTCTCGTAAGAAGGTCTCAGGCCAAGTTGATGATTGTGGGAGACAGTATCTCACAGGGCATGGAAGGAGATTGGACCTGGAGATATCGGCTCTGGGAGTGGCTCGACAGCCAAGGCGAAGACTTTGAGTTTGTCGGTCCCTGGACTGGAACTCGTCAGCCGCCAGACCCAGCACCGGTATGTTTATAGCTTCTCTGTTAGCTAACAGGCAGATGGCGGGTTCTCGGCTGATTGTGACGCGATATAGCCCCCAAAGCCCCGTATGGATGGAGATCCGCTGCCAGACGAGCCGCCTATGGTCTCTGGAGGCTACGCTAGCGGGGTTGACTCTAGATTCGAAAAGCCCCATTTCGCACTATGGGGTCGTCAAGCAGCACAGGCTAAAGGGGAGATCCAGACGATAGTGGCAGACTATCAGCCAACGCATCTCTTGGTTTTACTTGGCTTCAATGATCTTGGAGTAAGCATTTCTTCTAGAAAATAACTCTCATGCTTAAGCGGACCGACGTGATTCCGTTTCTTTTTACAAATTCAAAGGCTAACAGTGTGGTGTTAAGTGGTTCGTCACCGGCCCTGATGGTACCCTTGCCAGCATTAAGTCTATCGTCGACAATGCTCGTGCTGCGAATCCGAACATTAACATTATCCTTGGTGACGTTGTACAGCGGAGGGCCATCGGCATCCGCGCAGATCTGCCTAAGATTACCGATCAGTATAACGCACTGTTAAGAGATGCTGTACCTAAGTGGAACACCGAAGCGTCACCGATAGCAATGGCATATATTCGTGAGTATTTCATTAGTACGGTTCTGGCAAGAATTTAGCTGACGGGTTTTGTAGGTGACATCTATGGCTGTGAAACACAAGCCTGCCCTTCAGGCCACGATGGATTACATCCGAACGCCTATGGAGAGTATCAAATTGCCCGTGGATTCAGCCTAGCACTCTTCTACGGATTTGGGATCGGTACATCTACCCTCTCTATACCTGCGGGCGTACCAGGCAGACAAAATCCAGTATGTGTCTAGCGTCCTTGAATATCCAGGTATGTAACTGACATCATGTTCTATGATAGGTACCTACAAATGTAGTGGCATCCGCCTCTCCATATGGAATTACAGTTACATGGGACAAAGTTTACGGAGCGCGAAAGTACGGTGTAAGAAGCAGGTACAAGGGCCTTACAGTTTGGGATGAGGGTGCTGTACTTACTAATCGAATTGATAATACGTATGTCAGCTTATTATCTCTAAATTCTGCTTCTCTCTTTAATTATATATACGAAGCTAATTCCTTGTCAATTTAGGTGGGTAATAAAGGATTCGCACTACGAATATCAGGTTTGTTGTCCACTTTAACCACCCCATCTTATAGCAACATTTTAATCTTGATTTAGATCCGTGTCGATAACGAGGTCGATGGAACGTCTGACTGGTCTGGGATAGTCGATACAATTGCTGCCCCGAAAACGATTAGGGGTCCGTCAACCATCAATACTTTACCTACAGAAACCGGCGCCCAAGTGTCCTGGTCTCCTGTTGAAGGGGCGGAATTCTACGTTGTCCTTCTTTTTGATTCCGATACACCTGGAGCGTGGTTAAGTGTAGTTGGGGTCAAGGGCCTATCATACACTTGGGAATCGCAAAATGTAGGTCGTCGCTACGCTGTTGCTGTACAGGCCTGGAACAGTATCGGCGGTGGCCTCCCTGCTGTAGGCAGAAGTGTCATTCCAGGAACCGCAGATAAAGTAGCAGCACCCATTTATCTCCAAATTAACTCGGTAGATGCGACTACAGTGGTAAGCTGCAGACCTCTTAGGCCCCTTGCTATTCTTTGGACCTGACAATACTAATTAATTGAGTAGGAACTAACCTGGTGCGGCGATTGCAAAGAAACTTCATACAAACTTTACATCCGCTCTCTTGATACGGATCAAACAAAGCTCAGCGACTGGAAGGGAAGCAACGTTGACTCAAGAACCACAATAACAAATATTGGTTCCACTAATGTTTCTTTCTTGGTTCCTGGTGTTTGGAATTACGAGTTCGCTGTCTCTGGTCTCAATGGTGACCTCGAATCACCTATGTCAGACGGACTTCAAGCCGACCATCCTCCCAATTCACGTGGAGGTGGTGACTGCCATCTATGTGTAACCGTGGAACCTCTGCCGACTGATCCTGTGCCCGAGACAAATCCAGGCACACTTCCCGTCACCCCCGTGCTCGGCGGTCCTGATAGAGACTTGTCCGACCAAATATGCGCCATGACTTGGCAGACTTCGAATGTGCCACCCACCTCAGAGGATGCTAATACCATCACTAAAACCTGGTCGGACAGTCGCGCTAGCGAGTATCTGCACACCTTCCTCGGGGACCTCGAAAAAACCACCGACAAAACTAACGACTGGCTTACACCTTTCTTTAAACAATCACTCCGCTCTTGTTCCGAACCAGTAAATGGCGGCACCGCCGCTGACTGCCGCTTCCTCGAAGCTAGTACCTGCACAATAGATGCGGCTCCTAAGTGCAGCGATTACTGCCCACCAGAGTCGATGTTCATCCATGTTTCTATTGTTCACTTCTTCTCAGCCTACAAGAACCTCTACCAGGGCATAACTAACCATGCCTTGACTACACTCGCCACTAATGTAGGCGATATCTCTAATACCTTTGCACCTATCGACACCTCGGTACAGACACTCTTTTCCATATTAGGGGGTGTACTAGGAAGCATGTCCTCCGTAGGGTGGCTTGTCGGCGCTGGATATACCAGGGCTAACGCAGGAGGGGCTGCAATCTCCCTTATTAGCAGCCTGATATCCAACACTCAACTTAACGGTGACGATGAATCTGATGTAAAGGCGGAGCTGTCGACAAGTCAGTAACCTCCCCTCCCTTCTTGCTTGTTTTATGTGCCAAAACCGTCTTTTATGGGGAATTACTAACTCTCGTTTATCATCATAGTCCTTGGAAGCACCCTAGGGTTGGTCTTCAGTAAGATAAACGAGACCGTCTCCAACGTCCTCAATCCTAAAGAGCACAAAGGAAACATTTCACTAATCGAGAGCGTGTTTGAAAGCGGCGCGTTTCTCGATAATACGATTGTGTCTTATTCAGTCAACACGATGATCAGCGCATTCAATCTTACCATGGTGTGTATCACCTCACGCGAAGCCCTCCAAAAGGGACCACCTACTGATGCCTACTGTTAGAACCAATACCTCGTTGTCAGTGCTATGAAATCATGGTCAACTTTAGGTCCGTGGTCGCAGGGATACGCCTTTTTGATTAACGATAGTGACTCGTACGGCGACTCTGAGAGCTGTACTGGCATTGGGAACGAGGCCATGATTTGGTATAAAAATGTGCGAAGCCTAGCCCCTTCCACTGCCTCTGTCCTTCTCGCTAACACTGGGTGCCTAAACAGTCCTGCATTGGGTTCGGCAGGTATACGAATCTCCTGAGTGGTGGAATACAGACTTCATCTACGGAATTCCTGAAGGGTGGCCTTATTACCGAGCTGAAAAAATACGTCCCAGACCTTCGGCTCGCCATTATCAACAGCTACGAATGTTATGCGGACCCGAGTAGAAAGGATCACGAAACCGATTTCAGTGCATTTGACTTGACTAATTTAGGCATGTATCCACCTTGTTTCTTCAATATTGGGAGTAGGTACATCCATCCAGCGAAGGTCTAGTTGACGTGGATTTTTATGTTTCCTAACTTCCGAGATACTTTACATCTTCGGTTAGATCGCAAGTTGTGTCAGGTCGACATTAGTTTTGCACACTTCGTCCATCTTCTGGGCGGACACGGGCGAAGTAGGATCTGGCCTATCATAATATAAATAGATGGTCATAATTCTTCTATTTGCAGTCTATTCCACTAAGCCAACATATCCTCGGCAACAGTGACCTCCCTCTCCTTAAGGGCCCCCTCCACAATCTCCTGCACCCTCCCCACCTCTCCCGCCTTAATCCCATACACCTTAAGGCTCACCTCCCCACTCTCCGCCCTCAGTGGCAGAACTGTTCCTTCCCTAACATACAACGGCACCGAATCAAAGCGATGTACCTCCTTGACCCACCTCGGTCCCTCCTTAACCTCTCCACTCACAAACGCCGTCCACCTCCCCTCAGGCAGATAAAACTCAACACTCCCATCCTCCTCAAACACCGGCGCCACCAGCACCGACTCGCCCAGCATGAACTGCCTATCCAGGCTCCATGACGTCGGGTCGTTGGGGAACTCAATGCACATAGCGCGCAGACTCAGCGGCAAGCCGTCGCGGACACTCTTTGCCGCCTCGGCCTGGATATACACGCCAAGCTTATCCTTGAGCTGCACAAACTTTCGCAGCACGGCCGTGGCACCCTCGTTGCTCTGGTCGTCGTTATCGATCGCCCACGGCACGCGCACGGAGTCTGATCCATGAAGACGACTGTGGCTGCACAGCAGTCCAAAGGCGACCCAGCGCTTGTAGAGCCAGGGCGGGGGGTTGCCCTCGAAGCCGCCGATGTCGACGCTCCAGAAGGCGAAGCCGCTCAGGCCGAAGCCGAGACCGCCGCGGAGGGACTCAGCCATGGCCTCGGGGGTGGACTCGCAGTCGCCGCCCCACTGGAGGGGGAAGCGCTGGGATCCGGCTGCGGCGGCGCGGGCGAAGAGGACAGACTCGCCCGGGCCGAAGCGCGCGGTCATGGCGGCGTAGACGATCTCGTTGTAGAGGACGGCGTAGTAGTTGTGCATGCGTCCTGGGTCTGAGCCGTCGTGCCATTGGACGTCGGAGGCGGGGATACGCTCGCCGAAGTCGGTCTTGATAGAATCGATGCCAAGGTCGAGGAGGGAGGTGATGAGGCCCTGGAACCAGGTTGCGGCGGCAGGGTTGGTGAAGTCGACAATGGCCATGCCGGCTTGCCAGAGGTCCCATTGGAAGACGTCGCCGTTCTTGCGCTTGAGGAGGTAGCCATTTGCGGCGGCCTCGGCGAAGAGTGGGGAGGCTTGTCCGAGGTATGGGTTCGTCCAGACGCTGACTTTCTTGCACAGGCCGCTGTCCTTCATGCGCTTGATCTGGCCAGCTGGGTCGGGGAACTTCTCCTTGTCGAAGGCGAAGTCACACCACTGGAAGGCTTTGAGCCAGAAGCAGTCGAAGTGGAAGACATCGACGGGGATGGCCGCCTTCTTCATGCCCTCCAGGAACGCCGTAACTGTCTGCTCGTCGTAGTCCGTTGTGAAGCTCGTACTGAGCCACAGCCCATAACTCCACTCAGGCACTTTGCTCGCCTGGCCCGTCAGCCTTGCGTACCGCCTTAGCACATCCTTTGGCGTCGGCCCATCAATAATGAACCACTTCAGGCGTTGCCCCTCCACGCTCGTCTGCAGACGACAGCAGCGCTCGCTGCCGATCTCAAGCTCAACCCGCTCCGGCGTGTCGATAAAGACTCCGTACCCCCTCGAGCTCATCCAGAAGCTGACATTCTTGTAAGCCTGGTCACTCGAAGTGCCACCATCCGCATTCCACAGCGAAACCGACTGCCCGACCTTATTAAACGGCCCAAAGCGCTCACCAAGCCCGTGCACGGATTCTCCGACTCCCAGCGTCGTCTGCGTGAACACATGGTGCTTGATGTTGCGCATGTCAGCCGTCTGCTGCATATTACTAATGGGCGGGTTATAAGCGAGGCCGACGCTGCGCTCGCGCAGATCGGTGAGGACGCGGCCGTTGGCGCCCTTGAAGTCGATGCGGAATGGCTGCGCGGCGCCGGCGACGGTGGCGGTGAGGGCGCCTGCGCTAAGGACAGTGCGTTCCGAAGCGGTCGTGATGGTGGCTTCTACTTCTGGGGCGCCGTTGGGGAAGAGCTCGAAGTTGGGGCCCTTGCGAACGGCACCGGCCCAGTGGGTGGACTCGACTGAGATGATGCCATCTGAGACGGCTTCAATGTCCTGGGCATGTTAGGGCGGGGAGGGGATAGGCGCACAGGCTGGAGCTTACGATTGTGAGGGTGCTACGGTTCAGGACATCGCCGCGGTTGGAAATTCTCCTCGTGGGGCAGAGAAGGGAGAGTGCCTTCTTATCCGCGCGCTCGGTAATGGAGTACACTTGCTCGGCGTATTCAATCGTCGTCCCCTCGGCCACAAGCCACATGCCTGTTCTCACGCATCAGAGGGTGTCCTGCTTGCAATGGGGAGCTCTTACCATCGCGGAACTTCATCGTGCTGTGTTTATTAAAAGTTCCTTGCGGACTTAGACGGTGGTAAGTATCCCTTACGGGACACACGCTCTTATATCAAACCGATAGCTCACCAACATGAGATCAGCCGGGAATATAAGTTATCCACTAACATTCTCACACTCCCCACCGGCCCCGCCATCCCCGCCATACCGAAGTAGTTCCCCTCTTGACTTCTGCCGTATATACCTATGACAACGCTACAGCACAATTATATGCACATATGGCACATATTGCCGTTAATCGCCGTGCAATCGCTGTAAATGGCTGTAAAAGGCTCCGTGACCGAAACATCGGACGAAGTAAGTTCCTCCTATCGGAACCTCCCCCTCCGGAGCGGCGAAGCAACGGCGAAAAATAATTCCGTGCCTTTAATACCAAATGTACGGGGTACAGCGGGTTCTTGCCAGGTTCAAGTTAATAAGAAGAAGGTTCGGTTGGAGTATCGTTGTTCTATGCATATAGTATGTGCATATATTTGAGAAATGCAGTACTGACTGCGTGTATGTATGGTGAGGATTGAACCCTTTTGATTCCTTCTATGATAATACCAATCAACCAACCAACCATCCAGCCACCCACTAGTTTATTTTATGAAGTACTGTGCAGGTATCTACTCCAATCCCCCACCCCCACCCCCGCTCCGGCTCCGAAACCCCCACACAACGAATTATCCACGATTATCCTCAAAACTACTTAGTAGGGACCTTCTTCGAGCTGCTCTGGACCTTCCTCGCCGATGGGCGGTTGATGTGGTGGTTTGGGATCCAGCTCTCATCGTACGCCTTCTGCGCCAAATCCTTGGTGGTGACAGCTGGTCCGTCAGCACCAATGACACTCAGTTGCTCATCGGTCGGCACAGCCTTCTTGGTACCAGCCAGCGAGCGGCGCGCGCGCTCGCCTCCCTTGCCTCCACGCTTGGTCTGGGGGAAGAGAGTCTCGATCCAGGTCTTGTAGACGAAGAAGAGCGTTCCGGCGGTAGCGGCGGCAAGCACAAGGTAGAGGAAGACGCTAGAGGGACTGTTAGTAGTGGTTCGACCGTCACCTGTTCGTAGAAAGGAGGACATACATTTGGGGGTCAAAGAAGCTAGTCGGCGCCTCAACAACGCTGACAGTATCATGGAACGCCGGGACCTGACGAAGGTTGCCCTTGTTGTCGGTGAAGATGGCCATCAAAGACAGCTGCAAGTCGGCTGGCTGCATGTCCGTGGTGAACGTGTACGGTAAGCTCTCCTTTGCGCCTGCCGGGACCTCCACCGTGTACTTTGTAGTCGTTAAGTTCTTCACGATCAAAGACGAGGCGTCTGCGCCAGGCTTGAGGTCGGTTTCAGGGCGCGAAAGCATGCCACCAACCATGACGAGGGTAATTGGCGCACCCTCATTGTTGGTGATGTCGAGGAGGGCGTGGGTGCCTTGGCCGTTGATGATTTTGGGGCCGAAGATCTCCGCGCTGGGGAAGGAAGCAGTTACGGAGACGTCGAAAGGCGGCGCATCCTCGGGGGCGGGGGTAATTCCCTCTTTGGCGGCATCCTCGGGGGACTGGAAGGAGTTAGAGAGTTCAATGGGTATCATATAGAGGCACGCAGGCTCCGAGCACGTGGATGGGTTGGAGGAAGAATTTACGTACAGCCTTGGCAGCTACGGCACCAATGGTGCGTAGAGCCAGCAGGGCAAGGACAGAAAAGCGGTAGGAAACCATGGCGACGATGTTGCGAGAGATTGGTGAGGAGGCGTGGAGTTGGAGACGATGGGCTTGATGCTGTCGTGATGCAATGTGTCGACAACGCGCCGGTAAGCGAAGGGAGCTCTCTCGTATGATGACTAATCCGTATAAATTGGAAGTTGGAGCTTCCCCACACTTGACACCTAACACGTGGTAAATATATTGGGGTCGGATCACGTGCCAATCTCCTTTAACAAGGTTATTTATTGTTATAATCTCGCAAAGTCCAAGTAAAAAGTCTAAATTATTTATAATCCATTATTTCTGGACTAAGAACCCAAATCAGACCCACAGGTACTGTAGATCAGGTGTAGATCAGGCCTGGGTCAGACCTATAACACAGATCATATCCAGACAACGGGGCTGTCTCAGTGCATGAACACCATCAGCCATCAGACTAGTCACCCAGCTCAGCTAGTCAGCCGTTGATCTCTAATATCCTAAGCCACTCAATGGATTGTTTGTGTATGAGAAGAGCAAAATGTGACGCGAAGGCGAGCTCCTGGTATTAGGGTAACCGTAGCCGGATGGATAGAGCTCACGGTTCACGGCCTCGTTGTGGCGGCCGATCCTGAGTTGTGGCCCCCACGTGTTGGGATAGTTGACGCATTTCCAAATATATTCTTCTCGCCGTGCCTCTATCCATGGCATCCATTTTTAAATGGGCCAGGAAGTCAATTCAAAGAGCCTCCCATCCCCACCAATGCGATTTCCAAGCAGCGGCTTCAAAACCATCAACGCATCGGAGGTGCTCGAGGAGTGGCGATTCGACGATTTCAAGACGGGGCAATACTATCTCGTCAACATTCACGACATCTTTAGCTCCAAGTACCAAGCTGTTGGAAAACTAGGGTTCGGGGTAACATACACTGTATGGCTCGCTCAAGATCTCAAGTAAGGCCATCCTTTCAAGCCATGAAGGAGCTAATAGACATCAAAGGAGACAGCATTCTCCAGGAGATATAAGACACATCGATCCTTGACGCGTTTGCCAAAGCAGAAATGGACAATCCTTCGCCACGGAAATTTATCAACGATGCACCAGTGTATGCATCTCGACGGTTAGAACTGCCGAGGAAATTTTGGAAAGCCGTCCTGAGCGATTTCGGCTCGGCAGTGCGTGGGGATGAGAAGAGAAATCATGATGCACAACCAAATGTCTATAGGTCATCAGAGGTGATGTTAAAGACCGAATGGAGCTATCCAGTCGATATATGGAATGGTGGCGTTATGGTATGTCACCTATTCTCTCCCATATAGCACTACTCTGAATTACTGACTAACACGCATCAGATCTGGGATCTTTTCGAGGGCAAGCATATGTTTTACGGCAACGACCCTGATGGGAAGGGGTACTCAACGCGCGCGCATCTCGCGGAGGTGATTGGGATGTTGGGCCCGCCGCCCACGGATCTCCTCAAACGCGGGATACGTAGCGATGAGTTTTTTGCAGAGGATGGTAAGCGTGATACTCTATACCATGAACATTTATCTTTTGGGACGAACTTCTAATGATCTTCTGTTCAGGAACGTGGAAAGCCGGTGTAGAAATTCCGCAAGATACAAGCTTAGAGCGGTCGGAGGAGTTCCTAGAGGGGAAGAGTAAGGATATGTTTTTAGATTTCATAAGAGGGATGCTGCAGTGGCGACCAGAAGATCGGAAAACGGCAAAGGAGTTGCTAGAGGATCCGTGGCTAAATAACCAAATAGATTGATGTTTGGCGTGGTATATATTAGTATTACAATGAAGTTACTCACGCTACCTACAAACAGACCGTGGTTGAACCAGACAAACCGGCTTGCCAATTCATTCCTTCATATCGGGGCCCGCGCCAGAAACTCCCTCACCGTCTCGATACCCAATTCAACCCTCCCATTCTTCCTCTTATTTTCAAATAACTCATGTCCCACGCTCTTAATCTCCTCCCATGACATAGTCTCTCCATACCCCCCCTCCCTTATTACATCAACCAACTCGCGCATAGCAACCTTAATATACCCCGGACTCCCTCCCCCTCCAACCAACAATACCCTCCTGCCCTCAGCAACCCTTGCAAACACTCCCACATCACCCACCATCGCCTGCACAAGCGCAAAATCATACCTCAGCACCGGTGCCAACATCTCCATCGTCATAGCGCCCTCATCCTCCTCCCCCGCCGCCTTCCGTCTACTCTGCTCCCTCGCCTCAGCGGACACGATCAGCCCCGTCAGGAAGCGGATAATGAAATCCGGGCACATGCGCAACCACCCCGGACCAAGCTGCACGATCCGCATCGCCGTCACGAGCGCGGACGTTGTATCCCCAGCTGCGATCTCGGCCTCGTAGCGGCGGATGCTGGGCAGGTCGGGGAGGATGTGTCGCGGGGCTAGTGGGGAGGATAGGATGAGTGGGGGGTCGAAGATGATAGCTTTTTGGATAGGGGGGTTGGCGACGTCGGTTGGGTGGGTGCATGCGGCGAGGACGAGGAGGGCGCCGCTGCTTATGCCGAAGAGAGATGTTGCGCGGGTGTGCCGCATTAGGGCGAAGAGGTCGATGAGGTCTGTTTTGAGGACGCTGAGGCAGAATTGGGCGTCGTATGGGAGGTCTAGGGGGTTGTCGTCGGTGGGTCCTGGGGGTCGTAGGAGGGGGGTTAGGGTGTCTGTCACGGAGGAGGGATAGGGTCCGGAGAGACCACGACTGCGGCGGGAGAATAGATGGACTGTGTAGGAGGATGAGAGGGATAATGCTAATTCATATTGGCTGAGGGCAGAGGACATGGCGCCGGGGATGATGATAACGCCGGGGCCAGAGCCGACGGTGTAGTAGCTGAGTTCCACGCCATCGTCTGCGCGGAGTACTTGTGGCTTTGGGGGTTTAGGTAGAGTGGCCATCTTGGCTGAGATAATGAAGCTATAGACTTGACATATGAAGCAGGCTAGCGGGCTGGATATATGGATGGGAGTGTTGTCACGGCTTACGCGTTCACAACTTTGGCGATGTCACCTGCCTACGCCGCCAACCATGGGAAAGCGCAAACTAGTATTCCAGGAGTAGCAAAAACACTCAGTTAAAACCAAATGAAGTACAGAGTTGTCATAAGCCATACAATTTGTATTGTCATCATTCCCATGAGGTTCCGTGTCGTTACCCTCATTAACGTCGCGTAATTGTAGATCTCAGCTGAAGGAAACCTCACATTCCACGCCAAGACCACACACACACCACAGTTGACACTCATGAACAAAAATAAGGCCAAAGGCTGATCAGCCTTTTCGTAAATAGGCATTAAAAAATGCAGCTCTACACGAGCATAACTTCAAAAATAAAACAAAAAATATATGATGCTTTTTGACCCCCGCCGGGATCGAACCGACAATCTTTTGATACCATATAGCCGCCGAAGCGGAAATCGAAGTCAAACGCCTTGCCATTGGGCCAGGAGGCCATCATTCATATCATAGCGACACACATTCCACCTTAAAAACTCCCCCTGCTCCTCAACCATAAATCCAAACCCACAAAAAAAATCTCCTCGCACCCTGATAACGGTGGATCGATTGATTGTGGATCGACGATGGTGGGGGCGCGAAATATTCTCGCGAAAGCTTGGTGGGGTTGGCAATATTTGGTGGGCAAAAAATAGAAAAAATTGCCAAAAAGATATGCTCCTCGGTGAAGAGGAGATGTTATGAATAGTGACCTACGCAGGGATCGAACCTGCAATCTCTTGATTCGTAGTCAAGCGCCTTGCCATTGGGCCAGCAGGCCTATTTCATGTGTTGAGGAGGCGTAATGGTGTATTTGAGAGGGTGCGGGATGTTGTCATCGCGCGAAGTGGCGATCGAGACTCGTAGGCAATACCGTGGAACCTCTGGTCATAGAATAATAACTACCAGGAATCATAAATCAATAAATATACTAGATGAATTGTTGTTTCAAGATAGTATAGCAGCCTGATTAAGTGGTGTGGATCTGAATATTCAATTTTATAAGTTCAGTATTTAAAATAAAATATCGGGATTTTATATGGTGATAAGATAATGCAATTTAATATTCCACCCCAAAAAAATATACCCCGCCAGATCTACGCTATAAACAATAAACCAAAGTTCATCTATATAACCTCAAACTCCAAATCGCATCCCTATGCATTCTGCAATCCGACCCCCCTCAAACCCCCACCTTCCCTTCTGCCTCCCCAATCCACGCCCTCTCCCCAAACTTCCACACCTCATCCACCACCAACTGCACCCCCCCCTCCCC
>JPKE01002260.1:0-32569 GCA_000750995.1 Pseudogymnoascus sp. VKM F-4520 (FW-2644) | reverse complement strand
CAATATAATTGTTTCGCGTAAATTTCTATATATCTCTCACTCGCGCCCCCTCACAACAAAAACATCAAGTGATCTTCTCGTTCTTTGTTGTTCTCACCTTTTGCTCCTCTTGGATTCCTGGCGTCCGTTGCTTGCTAGCTAATACCCAACAACACCAAGAGCACGAATAATACCCCTTCTTAATTCTTTATATCACCCCTTCTCAAGACACTCACAAACACAAAACACAAACACTCACCACCATGTCCACCGCACCCGCCGACCCTGTGGCGGTCGAGGAGAAGAACTCCATCAACGCCGTCAACAGCTCCAACACCAACGGCATCAACGAGGTCAGCGCCTACGACTATGGCGGAAACCCCCTCGCGCACACCCACACCGGCCAGTCCGCCCGCCTCCCAGCCTTCGGTGGTGAATTCCAGCCCGGTCTCTACAAGGAGATCTCGCACCGCAAGTTCGCCAACCCTGCTCCCCTCGGCCTGTCTGCTTTCGCCCTCACCACCTTCGTCCTCTCCTTGATCAACCTCCAGACCCGCGGCGTCACCGCGCCAAACTTCATCATCGCCCTCGCCTTTGGCTATGGTGGTCTCGTCCAGTTGCTTGCTGGCATGTGGTATGTAACCTTTCTAATTTCCTAATTGATTTATTTTTATCCCTCCCTCCCAAACATTCTTCATTCTCGGGCGCGTGCATACCTCTCGAGCGCATGTTTTGCGCACGCACACCCCCCTCCGGGCGCATACCTACTTTCCCGAACCCGTTCCCGTCGTACATGCACGCACATGCAGCTAACCCTCCAACCACAGGGAAATGGCCGTGGGCAACACCTTCGGAGCCACCGCGCTCTCCTCCTACGGCGGCTTCTGGATCTCCTTCGCCATCATCCTGACCCCCGGCGGCTTCGCCATCGGAGACGCCTACAAGGACAAGGACGACTTCAACCACGCCATCGGCTTCTACCTCGCCGGCTGGTTCATCTTCACCACCATCCTCCTGATCTGCACCCTTCGCTCCACCGTCGCCTTCTTCTTGCTGTTCTTCACCCTCGACCTCGCCTTCCTCTTCCTCACCATCGGTCACCTGCAATTGCAAGATGCCGGTGTTGGCAAGCCAAGGACCACCCAGGTCGGCTGCATCAAGGCGGGAGGTGTGTTTGGACTGCTCGCGGCGTTTTTCGCTTGGTACAACGCCCTTGCTGGTATCGCCGATACTAGGTACGTTAATTCACTCTGCTATCCCCGTATTTTTTATACTAACATCCACCCCCCAGCAACTCCTTCTTCGTCATCCCCGTCGCCCACTTCCCATGGTCGGACAAGGGCCGCGAGACACGCGTCACCAAGACCGAGCGCGAGACCGTCTAAGGATGCTGCTTGCTACTACGTGTTTTTGCGTGCGTGCGTGCGAGCGAGAGAGACAAGAGAAACGAAAAACTTGTATAGAAAGAAAAACATGGAAACACATTGGCACGCCCGTTTTTTAGGATCTTGACACGGTTTTTTGAAAGAAAAGACGGATATTCCGAAAGCGCAGCTGTGATGGATGGGTAGTTTTGTTTTATTCTGTCACGAGGGACTTCATTCGATTGGGCTCTAGGGGAGGGGTCTTTTTTTTAATAATATCAGATCAGCGTCGAATATAAAGCGCCTCTTTCTTGGCCATATTTCGAGTACACTCCAGCTTCTTCCAGGCATTGTTTCTTGCGAGAGTTATGATATTGATTTTTTTGTCAACCCCCAAAAGTCACACACTGCTTTCATTAGCAAGGGCGGATTTTGCTGTATTACCTTTTTAATTATTCTTTGGTTGTTTTTTGCGAAAGTCTTTGAATACCCAGTTAGTCTTTTGCTTTTTTTGAATAAAAAATCATACTACTATAAACAAGCTCGTTCTTTCTCCGTGATTTTCGTGTTGTGATATCTCTACTGTGATTCCCCATCGTCGCGCCGACTATCAGTGTTGTGATTTCCACATCGTCGCCCCAACGCTCTTCATGCCTCATCCATCATCTCCACATCTCACTTCCCCCAACCCAGCTTACGAAAAATAGAACCCCTTCGCACAACTCAGAATTCACCCATCCGTCCCACCGCACGTCGTCAAGACAAGCAACCCCCCCCTCCAAAACGGTCCCACCACCACACGTGCGCCACAAAACAGACCCGCCGTTCTTGGCAACACCACCACCACCACCACCACAGCGTCCGTGTGAAGAAAGCCCCTGTGAACTCCGCAGACACATCAAATCTCCCCTTAGTCCCCGACTCTGCATAGCGCAAAATTTTCGCAGTGGAGATGGCTGTGTTCTATCTCTATATTACTACAGTAGCCCCTCCATCGCGGCGCCGTGGCTGAATGTCCGTCATCGCTTTGGGTAAGCCACCAACGAGGGAAGGGAAGGAGGTGGAAGGAAGGGCGCGGCGGGGCGCGCCGGGTGCCTTGCACGGAGATGCACTCCCTCCCAGCCTCAACCCCGCCAACGACGGCTTACACCGGCGGTGGTGGTGGGCGTGATGGCGTCGCGGCGGCGTGTCCGTGAGGCTCAGAGGCTCGGGGATTCAGCCCGGCGCGACGCGTTGGAGGTGTAGGTTAGCCAAGAGGATCCCCGCACGGGGCGTTAACGCCGAGATTGGGCGGTGGTGGTGGTGGCGTTTTGGCGTTTTGGAATTTGTGCAATGCAGGTATTCCGTGTGTGGGCTTGGCTTGGCTGGTGCTGTGTCGGTCGGATCTGTGGGGGGTATGTGTGTGCTGTGGTTTAGTAGGGCTGTTGGGAGTGTTAGGAGTGTTAGGAGTGAGCTGGGGCAGGGAGGTGGGTGTTGTGATCTCGTGTGGTTTGTGCTGCTCGGTGAGCTGGGTATGGTGCTGTCGTAGTACCTGCCTGGCTCGGTGCCTGGTGATGAGCTGGTTGGGGGAGGGTGACTGGATAATGTGAGTGTTGTCTGGTCATCTGTAGTGTGCTGAGGGGAGGTTGGGGGTGGGTTGAGAGGGGGGAGAGGGTATCGGTCGGATGGGGAGATGTGAGGCGCTGAGTTGAAATCATGGAGTTGAAGTTACTGAGTTGAAGATATTCAGTTGGAGTCACTGAGTTGGAATTACTAAGTTTGTGTGACTGAGTTGACATCACAAAGTTGGAGTCACTGAATTAGAGCTACTGGGTTAAAATCACTGAGTTGAAATTACCAAGTTGAAATTGCTAAGTTGAAGCCCTCGAGTGTAAGTCACTGAGTTGAGATGGGAGGCGGATGGTGATCTGTTTGTAGATATTTGGGAACAAGTCAAAAGTTATGGCGAATATTCATTTATATTGTAATATTATCTACGGCACACAGGTGGGATGCATCGGGAACCAAACAAAGAATCGTCACAAAGATCACAGCAAAGAAGAAGGAAGTCATGCAAATCAGATGGTAATATCTTTCATTATTCCAGATATCTCGCCCTCTCTTAAAAAGTCTGGGAATCCCCCATCCTTCTCTGCTCGCAGAGAAGGCTTATAACCAGGTATACACAGCTCTCCGGCTTTCCATCTTTCCACCCCCTTTATCTTATTCTCAACTGCCCCCCTCCTTCTTTTGGTCTTTCGCTTTGAAATAGCAAAAACAATTTTATCGGAGACCCTATAAAGCCCAACTGGAATATTATTTCCCAGCCAATGCTGCCGTGTGTGCGCGATGATGCCCAATGGCTTTTTATACCCTTGCTTGATTTGTTGCGTTGCGGGAATATGGGTATGAGTAGTATAAAAGCAAAAGATATGAACCGCTGAAATGACAAAACGAAACGAGTAAATCGCTAATGCCGTAAAGTTGGAAAAATTCGCTTATGCCACTGATGCCTTAATATACGTGCTTGTGTTACATAGGAAAGGTGGTCTCGCACAGTCTCCCGAAGTGGGCGGACTGTCGAGGGGACCCGGTAGTGTTGTTCGACCTTGCGGCCATTATACCGGGAAACGATCAGTACCAGTCACTGTCAACGATCAGATGTGTTGATAGTGGTGGTACTGTTGGTGGTGATGGTATACGTCGTTGCTGACGGGCGTCGGTGTGATCGGACGTCTTTGCGGGTGCCCTTGGTACGAGTTGTTGCCTACCGCTAGGTTGTAATCGCCCTCGGGAGTAATTGGCGGCGTGATATACCCATTCGCCATCGTGGGGTTGTTCGAAGGCTTTTGTGGAGTGTGGTAGATGTGGTCGTTGTTGTCGACCGACTTCGCACTGTGGTAGAAGTCGTTTGGAGGCGTTGGTGGAGATGATCGGCGAGCAATGGCGGCTTGGTGCTCCATGAATTTCTCGAGAACAGCCGAAGCTCCAGACATATAAGGCGAAGAGTATTTCTTGGCGAGGATCTTCGATGGCTGGTTCAGCTGTTGGGACAGCGCCACCAGAGTAACGTTGTCTTCATGGCCCCAATCTCCGTAGCAGACTTCCCGGCGGCCAAGGATAGCACGGGCAAGGACAAGCGAAGCTCGCGCCATAACGGAGGGCTTCGTGGATACGAAGTCTCTGTGATACAGGGCAATCTCGCAGATGTACCATGCCATATGCTCTAGTTCGATATCCTCCTCGGCAGCGTTCGAAAGTGAAAGCTGAAGGAAGCTATCCACGGTAGGATGTCCAATCACCCAGTCGAGGGTGTTGAGTACGTGCCACTCCATCTGGGTGAACATCTCCTCGTCGTATAACATGGAGCACATGCTCTTGAGTTCTCTGATCAGTGGCACCCTGTCCTTGCGGTCACCATACTTGGCAGCGATGAGCAGGGCAGCACAGCCAACGAGTTGATAGTGGCGTTTGTAGACGACACGACGAGAGCAGTATCTATCCAAAAGGTTCATGGCGAGGAACATCGTCTCAGGGAGGAGTTGGAAAAACGTATGACCTTCAATTAAGAAGTCCACGAGGTACGGCCGCATAAACCATTTGATCTCTTCTTGGATATCGATCGAAGCAACGTCTGGGAGAGTTTGTTTCTACAAGAGTCAGTATGGTATACCAGGTCATGTATATCAAGAATGTCTTACCTCCATGGCTGTCATATGCTCGACGATTTCTGGCAGATATTCGGCGCGGACTTCCTGAGAAAGCTCATCTGCAATACGCTCCTGTCGTTGCCTCTTGATAATGGACTCATATTGAAGACGTTCTGCGTCAGAAATGGCGGCCGTGGTATCATCGGTTTCGACGAAGTAGCTATCACATGGTTGGTGAGGAGCCATGTTTATGGCAGTGTGGTAAGCCATGGTGGGTGGTAGGGCAACGAGCCTGGCGTGGTGGTAGGTGTGAAAGGTAAAAAGTCCTTGAGGAAGGTAGTGGATTGAGTTGGTTCAAATGATTGGACTTCCTCAAGATCTCCAGGACCTTCAAGAACTGGTGGCGTTCGGTATGAACGTGTGTGAATGGTTGTGGTAAAGGAATGTGAATACAGATCAAGTTAATGAGCTGTACTTGGATTGGCGAAAGGAGATATTAGACAGTATAAACTGAGGACGACAAGGAATTAAAGAGTGAAATGGCTATTCAAGAAGCCGACAAAAGAGGAAGAAATTGTTTGGAGTTCGAAATCGGACTCAAGGTGACGCTTATAGTAAATTCGAAGACGGGATCTATGTAGGTAACACGGTTAGTGAGGTGCTCATCTCCGAGGGGTTCGGGAAGGTGAACTATGTAAGACCAATGTGAGGTATGCCTCAATTGAAGGAAAGTTTTCCCAAGTGAGGGGTATGTGCAAGGTGGGATGTAACTCGGAAGGGAAAACAGCAGGAGCATACCTGTGAAATTGTTTTTGTCGAAGGGTTGTTCACACAAAGTCCAATGGTGAGGGGGTTGTACCAACAAGACGCTCTCTTGATGCGTTGCAAACGAACAGCAGAAGAGAAGCGTTTGTCCTGGACGGAAGTATGAAACAGAATTTGAAGAACGAGTTAACGTCTCCAAGATTTTGTGGTGGAGCTGTATAGAGCGGAGAATTGAACTGGATAGGCGAGCGTCGGCATGAAATTGGCTATGCAAAGGGACGGGGCATCAGCACAACGTACGATGGCGGGGGACGAGGAGAAGAATTCTTGCAGAGTTTAACTAACCTTCAGTTGGTAATTCCAGAAATACAGCAATTTCAAAGATTGGAGCGAGCAAAGGATTGAAGAATCGGGTTTGGTTTGGTGCCAAAAATTCTTCTATCGTGTGTTCTTGAGGCGAGGCTGGATGACCCACTGGAGTGAATTTAACGTGAAGTTGAAGAGCGGAACTATGACAGAATTTCAGGTAGACGCGTATCGAGCGAGATTGAGAGAATGGGCGTATGGAAGGGACTGAATAGAGCAAATTTGGACAAGCAGGTTTCGTTTTCGTCGAAGTTCGAGTTGTTCACGAATCGGCTCGGCTTCACCCTTTTTCTCGTCGGCGGTCGTCCTACTACCCGTCTCTATCTCAACTCGGACACGACACAAGACATCAAGGCCCAATAATGTTAATTATTGTAGTCTTGACTCTATACTCGATGGACAGGAACAGAGGAGAGAGAATTGGGTGGAATTGCAGCTGGACCGAAGAAGCTGGCTGGACCACTCGTTTCTGCTTTCCCGAGTCCGACGTCACGAGCTTTGACAAGGTCCAAGGGGGGGAACTCCTTTTTCTCTCCTATATCAGCAATTGAAGGAGAGATGGCGAGGAGGAGAAGAAGGATAGGATGAGGATTAAAGAGGGAGGAGGAGAGGAGGTGAGGGAGGATGGAGGATGTAGGATGGAAGAGGGAGGGAGGTTGAGGAGAGAACACAGTCAGAGAGTAGGTAGTGGTTGTGGTTTAAGCTTTGGGACCGACAGCCGTGCGTGTGCGAGAGGAGCGTGGAGCGTGTTTCTCGTGCTGGCCGTGTCGTCTCCTCCCTGGTCTTGGTCGGCTACGGGCCTACTGTGGTACGTACCATCTCTTGCTACGCCCACCTCCACCTCTACTACGCCCGCCAATCCGCCAATCCGCCAATACGCCAATCCCGCCAATACCTTACTGTCGTCGTCTCCCTCTCCTATCGTCTACATACTCTGGTACTTACTTTTACTATTGTCCACTGCACTCTACTGCAAGTACCAAGGCATGCCCGACGAAGGTCACCCACCGACGGTCAGCCCCTTCTCCCACGGCTGGTTGGCTGGTTGGTTGGACGCGACAAGGATCGCGACTTTTGAGCTACTCGCTATATGGACCGTCCAGCCCAGAGGCAACAACTCCATTGGGTGAGAGCCCATCATGACGGAAGGGGAAAACGGAAAAACGCATATTGTGTCAAGCTGTTCCAATGTTGCAATAGGGAGATTGGCCTGTAAGGCCCAAGATGGATAACTCCTTCGAACAGGCATACAGGCATACAGGCATTGACATGTATGTCTCACCACGCAATTCAAGGTTTATTTGGCTTGTCTGTCTTGTCTGGCCTGTCCATCCTGTCCATCCCATCCTATTTCACACACTTCACGCGGGTTCACATCTCATGAGACAACAGGTTCACCGAGGCTCAACAGACTGTCAAGACACAAAACCACGGAGCAGGTCTCGCCCAGAAAGCATAGCTGCATCGACCAGCACCGCCGTTTGCCCTATCGAGCCAACTCTATCGACTCTATCGGCGCATCGAAGACACCATGTCTAACTCTCGCCCACTATCCCGTTGGAAGTAGGCAACTGGTCCGTGGCTGGCTGCACACACTGTAACCCATGACAGTCCAACTCTTGCGTTTTACCCGTCCGCCATGTCCGCGATGGCACGGTGTTGTGGTTGTTGTTTCGAGAAGTCTCGTCCACTCCTCAACGCGGTTGTCTTGGTGGCCGATCTCTTCATGGATATTCCCACCACACGGTAATATGAAGATGCTGGGATCCGCTGTGGTGTCTCCGGAGTACGTACAATCCGTACATGGTCCTCCCTGGTCTGGTCGAAGCGCTAGCTTCCACCCGCAGCGCCCATCACCATAACTGCGCCGTCGTATGTCTTGTAACCGAGCATACTGTAATCTCTTAAAGTCAGGTTTTGGAGAGAGTCGTCCTTCGCCCGTACGTAACTCCTGTTGGCGTTTGCCCATAAAATGATAGAATCTTGTCATGCGACAACTTCAATATTGCACGTGAAATGATAGCTATATGTGCAATATTGCTACTGCAGCTCACTGTGCTCTGTGCTACTGCCAAGTAATAATGTGCTGCCCTGTAATTATCTGGTCCGCGGGCTGATTCCTGGAAAGGGGTATTGGCAGATGTTGTGTCACTTTCATCAGAGGAGCTTATGAGTGAGGAAAGGAGACGGCTGTGTTATTTGAATTCCTGTGCCTGGCGGGAACATCCCGGGATTTGCTGCGGAGCAAGGTATGGCAATGGAACGGTACTGGTCCCCCTGAGACTGTATGGGAAACCATGAAGACAGGGAGGCGCGCTCGGTGCCCAACACAGAGAGAGGGAGAGAGCTATCGTCTATTCGCGATCAATACCCCATTGGAGTAACCCAACTATCTTTATTGATTTTTGAACCTTAACAGGAGTTCCATGTTATATAACAGCCGCGTCTTCGCAAATTGGCCCTCTGGATCGTCAGTGTTCGTGTCCCCTCGCTTCGTCCGCCCTGTGTCCCTGAAGGGCCCCAAGCAAACCATGGGAGCGTAACTGGCCGGCGTCCCTAGTCTCCGCTTCCAAAATTGGATCCTTCATAGCTGGCCCTTTTATTACCCTTCTTTTGCCTCTTGTTGGCTCAGGGTTTTCTCCGGAATGACGGCGCTTGGGGGACGAAGGGAGGAGGTCCGAGGTCCTCACCAACATTCGACCACTATAGATTTAAGCCACACAGTGACATGAACGGCATCTCAGGCTGCCGCTCGTTATTCTCTTTGATGATGGCCTCCTCTGTGGGTCTTCGTATCACGACACAATTGGCAGGCGCGGCCCAAAGTTCAGTCAGCACAATCATATCATGCAGTTGCGTCAGCCAACTTCCCACCGAGCCACCAATAAACCACAGTGTGGAGGACATCCCACAAGATTGTTCTCCAGCTGAACCAAACCTCCACGTTGGCGCTCATGCAGGCTATACCTAAGGCGGCCCCATCGGGATCGCGTATCTTTTGTTCAGCTGGCAACGGCGAGTCCAATCGAGGGGGCCTGTCCTGGGGCCAAGGATGCTATCCCATGTTCGTTATACATTGAGGGGCGGGAGCTCCTTGGAGAGACTGTATTGCGGCTCCGCACACCAGAAGCTCGCTCAATTGACCTTTTTGGGAGAAGATATCGTGACCATTTCCCAGTGAATACTAGAACCGTCAACTCGTTCCTTTCATCCCTTACCAATTGAACAATAAATTGTCCGGTCTGTCATGCTGTACATGGAGTGGAGAGCGTGTCTGGCTCTGCTCCACGTGTACATGTTGGTTGTCGTAAGAGCATAATCTGGGACTCGCTAATTGCTCGGAGGTACTCGTGCTGTGCGGAGTATACCTTGGAACAATCAGCATCGGTGCCTCCGCCTCTAACGCTGAGTACGGAAATAAGATATAACAGGAAGCTGAGATGTGGGGAAATCTTACCATCTCGCGGATCAGTACAGTACAGTCGGTACTATTCAAGCAAGGCACAGCTACAGTACGGAGTAGGAAGCTCTACTCTCGTGTTGGCGCCGCCACAATCAAATGACGGAATACTCAACGGGCAATGAGATACTGAACCGTAAGATGCCGTACGATACTCTGTACGAAGCATGTCCATCAGTCCGTCAGCTCCTCTTTTTCCCCTCTCTCTGCCGTGCCTTTTTTTCTAGCTTGCAGCTGACAAAAGTACGTGGATCCGTTCAGATACATGATTTCTTACACCTCGCAGGAGGCTAGGTAGAGTGCGTACACCGAAGCGCAATTGTGCCAGGTAAAGATGCGCGACATCGATTCTGAAGCAAATCATACTGGATTGGTGTTACATCTCGAGAGCGAGATCTATCAGCCAAATCAGGCAGGGCCTCCGCAGAGCGCTTTTATCTCCGCAACCCTGTCTTACTGCGGACCGAGACGAGATGTCTTTCGTTATTCCTCAAACACTGATTACTATTACTCTGCTACAGCTACAGCTACAGGCCTGGAGCTGGCAGATGTTCGGGATCTGTGAGGGTGAACCCATGCTACGCCGCTTTGACAGTACAGTAGCAACGGGATCCATTCCTCAACGCTCACAAGTGCAATACAATCCATACAGACTCTCCTCTCCTCTATACTACACGGTCTCGAACGACTTGGCGTCACTTGTATACTTGGGTAGGCGCCGAAGATCATACGTATCTCCAGAATCCAGATAATGCAAACAAATAAACAAATAAACAAGCAAGCAAGGAGAGTCGACGTCAACACCTCCTTTGAAGCTAAGCCATGCACAGATTGGATTCCGAGCATCTTCCACACTATCGACTGGCCATGGCGATCTGTGGGTTTGCCTCTCAAAAAGAGACACGTCGAGATCAACGCCATGTTTCTCCACGACCAAATCCGGCGTGTTCCTCAGCATTACTCTATCGGTATCTTTGTACAAAGCCTGTCTCGAACCTCCGCACTTCATGGATAGATTATGCATGGGGAGCGGGGTTCTGTGGCAGAGCTCGGGTCAATGTGGCTGTTGCGATTGGCCGGAAAATCCACAAGGCTGGGAACAGTTTCAAGTATATTCGGCCCTTCAGACGCGGAACGCGACAGACGCGACCAAGACACGAACCCAACACGTCTCGTCCACACACACAGCAAGCCAATCTTCAGATGGGGAAAGTGAAAACTAAAACGCTATAATCTATGGGTCCCACGATGGGTCCAACGAATCCTGCAAAGACCTTTTCTGCGACATATGAGGGGAAACACGCAATATTCTCCACAATACTGAGCATAGCCTTCATCCAGAGCAAGACACTTCCCCCTGTCTACCCCGCTCTTTATGGTTTTACGCAGGTCTTAAGTTCTTGCGTATTGGATCGCGCGATGGATGACGTATTTACGCGCTTTTCGCCAGATATGGTTCGCGATCCATTGGCCAATCTGACACGTCTCTTTCACTTTCGCCCAGTCCTCACAATCAGCTTCGATGTTGACTGGCGGCCAAAGAGGCGACCGAACCAGACAGATGGGTTTTGAAATGGCATCGAGTGGCGCTTTGGAGTACGAAGCACATGCAAGGCTTGTCGAACGCGGCCGTTGGACGCGTGCATAATGGTGGAGAGAAGATCAATCTTTTTATGACGTTATACAAACGTGGGCGGCACCATGTCTCCGGATACTTAGGTTCGATGCCTGGGGTCGATGCATAGTATCACAGCCACCAGTGGATAAGGCAAGCACATACGGTAGGTGAGCGCATGAGGAGGTTTTACAGATTGTACGAACGCGGGCGCCATTATCTCTCCAGATACTCGGGTTCGATCCATAGTATCACGGACACCAGCGGAGAAGACAAGCCCATAGGTGAGTGAGCCCAAAGGAGACTTGACAGGTCTCTATCTCCAATTTATCATGTTCAGTTACTCTTAACACCCCTTCCTTTCCTCCTATTTATCACGTGCTTCGCTTTGTTCTTTGATATCTTATATTTTCACTTTTCAAGATGTTCTTTCAATAAGCCGGACAGACTACTTCTCTTAGGCCTGTCCGCTTTGCTCTGTAGCTGAACAATCATTCGTTTTTAAAGTTTACTATCAACTGTGGTATTACAGCCGAATCCGGGAAGGTTGAGGATGTCCTTTTCTTGCCGCTTCAGGCCCCCTTTGTTCGTTCGTCGCTTGCAGCCAGGAATGCGCCGGAAATCGATCAAGTCATGAAAGAACTTCAAAGAAAACTCTATGCTTCCAACCTTTTATGTCCCAGTTCCCCCCAGAAGATGTGCTCTATGCCTCACTAGGGTTCTACAGAACCTTCGAAGTCAATCTCAAACTTGGTTTCCAGAACAAACCACTGCAACACAGCCAGGTCAGAAGCAAAGCATATATAGATATACCTGAAGCACATCATACTTGTGCTCGTGGAGGCATAATTTTTGAATCTTCGACACTGAAACAATATCAAGGAATCAGGAATATACCTCGTTGGTAGTGCGCTTGGAGCGAGAATGGCATCTCAGGAGGCAGATGAACGGCTTAGCACGTATCGCGGCAAACCTCAACCACCCGTCAATGAGCGCCTGCAGCAAATCTACAATTTTTTGGCGGACGAAGATTACTACCGTTGCTTAAACTTCACCCAAAAACTTCGGGATATCATTGATTACATCAATGATCTGGAGACTGGAAAGCAAATATTTGTAACTTGTGACGAGGACCTCTTGAGTCTAATACTCGACCAAATTAAGATCCATGAACGATGGATTGATGAAGCAACTAAAATCACACCTTTCGAATTCAATTCTCCCCTTCTCAAACACCGCAATCGCTTCAATATGCCCGGGTGGGAACCTAAAGCTGGACTGGTCAATTTTGAGCTTGAGGACCTCCCGAATTACGCGATGGATACCCCCATACCGGAAGCAAAGCTACATGTAACTTTGCAAGAAGACACCGGCAGAAAGCCGCCCAAAGAAGCAGATCCATTTGAGTACACGAAGAAGGTCGCCAAATATAGAGAAATGCAAGATGTGATAGCTCAGACTGTCAGGGAACGCTATAACGGCGGCGAAGCCCTTGCGTTTAACCCTTTGCCGCGGAATTTCAAGGGGCCTTGGGTGCCTCCAACGGCGGAAGCACTATTGAAGAAATGGACCGAGGAGCGGGCTAAGCTCATGGGTCTCAGCCATGATCTACTATCTACGTATCGGCGGGCGCCACGAATCTCTCTCTCACAAGTTTGCCATATGCTAACGACAATTTTCGAATCCAATACCCCGTGCGACAGCTTGTTGATGGCGGACGACTTCACCTATGCCGACATGACGAAACTTATTATGCTTACCAAGCGCTCGACTCATCGAACAAAGCCATCCCATCTCCGGGGACCATATCTCACTTTTGTGGCTAGAGTCAATGGCCTTATCCGCAGCAGTGACACTTGGCCCGAGTATGTTGAGGCACCAGTGAAGGTAGATGATTTGATTAACATGGTAACTTCAAAGGGGCCGATTAATTTGAACCACGATAAGATGATATGGACGCTGGAACTAATGCATGAGGATGGGAATCTCAGGTAAAATCATATTATCGAACCTCTGCGATTATAATTGACATGAAGTAGGTACGACAAGGCCACGAACGAAGTAAGGGCGCCATATCCAAATAATCACCCGGAGAATAGGGCAACTGCAGGCCCTGGGAAATGGAGCGTCGGCAACCTCGGCGTCACACAAAGCGAATGGGCCTACCTCGGCCTGCGCTTGGCAAACGCAACCGTGAAGCTCGCAACCCAAGTAGAGATGGCACACGCGGATGAGGGGTACATGAAACGAATGGTAATCGAATACACAAATAACCTAGCGAAGCGGCTCCGAGCCTGGGAGAAAGAGGTTGCTGGCCGGCCAGGCAACACCAGCCTCATTGAAATTGCTACGCCTTTGGTCAAGGACGCCGAGGTGGAGCTCACTGAAGAAATCGCCATCAAGATCCTACAGGAGAAGATTGTCGAAGAGAGCAATCGGAACTGGGAACCACGCGCCACCCCGACAACAATATGGGACTGGACCCGAAAGCACGAACCCCTAACCGAAGAGTGCTTTTCCATCGACCGCTGGACACCAGCGATCCAACACATGGGCGACGTAGACAAGGAGAATATGTACTTGGAATGGGCCAAGAATCAAGGGCCCGCCGACCCTCCAGCTGAGCACTCGCAGAAGCGGAGGAAGCTCATCCCAGGCGAGCCGAGCTTGCCAATAGGTGAAACGGCAGTTCAACAACATATGATAAGTAGTCGAATCGATGGGCACCTTGGCGGCCGTATGTATTACCCTTCTGTGATTTATGTGCTATGTGCTGACTTTAGGCAGTTGGGAAGCAGGAGTTTGAGAGATTATACGGGCCTCTAGGCTCCTATACTCTAAAGCAGAAGGCTGCTCGAGAGGCTGAGGCGAAGGCGATGGCGATGGTGATGGTGGAGGCTCTAGTCAAAGAACTGGCGGCAGCGGCACAGGTCAACGCACCAAAGGCAGGGACAGGGGCTACCGCACTGAAGACAGAGGTTAGCGAACCGTCATCTACAGGAGGCAGGGGCAGGGACAGAGGCTATCGCAGCTAGGGCAGAGGCACAGGTCAACGCACCAAAGGCAGGGGGTCAGGATCATCTACCGGAGGCAGGTACACAGGTCACCGAACCTGAGACAGGGGCATAGAATAACGCGTTTGTGGGATTTTTTACCTGTGTCAGTTACTGCGGATATGCAGGCCTACTGCAATATCTGGAATCGTCTGTTCTACATTTATTGTTTGTTGGATTTTTTACTTGTGCCAGTAACTGTGGATATGCAAGCCTACCATAGTATCTGGAATCGTTTGTTCTACATTTATTGTTCTCGCAGCCGAATCATAGGAGTTTATCTAGTCCCCCTGCAGGAGTTAAGGCTGCAATATCACAGGTGATGAATCCAGGGTGTAATATGCAAAGGTGATCATATGCTGTGACCGACATTCACTCAGTAATTCCAGGCCAATAGAGCAGCTTCAAGGGAATCGACCAGTTCACCAACGAACATCAGAATCCTTGCACTAATTTTTTTTTGGCAGAATGTTCATTTTAGGCACAGCTATAGTATAAGCGCACCGAATGCAAGGTGCCCATCAAACATGAAAACCGTCAACGCATCACCGCTCTAATGCAGACATCTAGTATCTCTTTCCCTCGCGCAGAACATCTCCGAACTCATCGAGAGGAGATCTGACGAGCGCGGTCTCCTTCCAGAGATCCGGGGTCAAGTAACCGTAGGTGTTGCCAACAGCGACGAAGGTGGCCTTGAGGGTGTTCTCGAGGGTCTTGGTGGAACCGGCGGAGGAGGTGTAGATGTCCTCAACACCAGCAAGTTGTAGGAGACGCTTGACGGCGGGGGAGGCGACGAGACCGGTACCGCGGGGCGCGGGGATGAGTCTGACGGAGACGGAACCGCACTTGCCGGACTCCTTGGTTGGGAGGGAGTGGGGAGCACCGAGGTTGGAGCCCCAGTATCCACGGCGGACTGGGATGACGGAGAGCTTGGCGATGATGATGGCGGCGCGGATGGCGGTTGCGACTTCCTTGGAGGTCTTGATGCCGAGTCCGACATGACCCTCGGAGTCACCAATGATGACGATGGCCTTGAAGCGGGTACGCTGTCCGGCACGGGTCTGCTTCTGGACGGGCTTGATCTGTAGAGGGGTTGCACATTAGCTGTCTGTATCCCAATTGTCTCTCCTGCTGTTTCTGCAGCATCCAGATATCCATACCTTCATGACCTCATCCTTGAGCTTTGGGAGGAAGAAGTCCACGATTTGGTACTCCTTGATGGGGAGAGAGTGCAGGTAGATCTCCTCCATGGACTTGATCTTGCCAGCCTTGACGAGACGGCCCAGCTTGGTAACTGGCTGCCACTCCTTCTCCTCGTTCTTGTTGGCACCACGGCGGGCTCCACGGCGTCCGCGTCCGCGGTCACCACGTCCACGGTCTCCTCCACGGTCTGTACGAAAAAATAAAGTTAGTTAAACTTCCCCCGCCTTGTACATTGCGCCTTGAACGTACCACCGCGGGATCCGAAACCACCGCCACGAGCTGCTGCTCCGCCTCTTGCTGCGTCGGCCATGTTGATTGATGTGTTGTGAGGGGGTTGTCGGCGTTGGGTGAGGTTGCGCGTGCGTCGTCGTCGTCGTCGGCTGGTTTTCGATGTTGTCTCGAAGTGTGGGAAATTTTAGCGAAACCCTAGGGTGCTAGCGTCAATAATTTTCGGGATCTTATCTTGGTGGCTTATCGGCAAGGCTAGATCAACAGACTCATCGAGGACAAGATGCGCCTCGACCACAACAATTTTGAGAATCCCATCAATTCAATTATCAGTGGTCAAGAAATACTTCATACTGCATATTAGTTGTCGCAACCATTCTGTTACAATTATTTGCATATTCATATTAATTATGTGCACGAATCAAGCAAAGACCAACACAGGATGGAGTGAAGTAATATTTGTCATACCAAGCTTCGCCCGCCTCCAAAGATAACTCCATGCTCAACGGTCTCAGGTATCCACGCCAAACGATTGAGAGAAGTGCGCATATAAACCGCTTTCAGAAAAGGAATGCTTAGAGTCTGTTTCATTAATCAATCGTGTTCAGTCTTGTTGATCAGGCCGTCCGAAGGCTTGACACGTTGGGCCCATTCGCTACGTTCTCGATTAGCATTCCATTGTACATGGTAACGAGGGGGATTCCACAGCGGAAACTCACGTCCAGCTTCCGTCATATATTCTGTGCTTCTCCGCGTCGCCATAACCAGCTTCCTCGAGAGCAGTGTCGATGATGGCAGCAGTGACACCAGACCCACAGCTGCTGATCAACGGCTTCTCCGGGTCGACACCTTTCGATTCAAACACCTTGCGAAGCTCGTCCTTTGGCAAAAAGGCCTTGGTCGTCGGGTCAAGAACGTCGCCCATAGGAATGCTGATCGATCCAGGCATATGTCCGGAAGACAATCCAGCCCTAGGCTCAGCATCCTTTCCTGACCAGCGCCCAAACGGTCTTGCGTCCAATATCTGGATACCTTCGGCACCTTCCTTGTTAAAATCTTGTACAACCTCCCTTACTCCCTCGAACTCAATGACCTTGGACGTGTCGAGCTTGGGGATCTGATAGGTGCAGCATTCCACGCTGTAAAACTCCCCTGTCTCGGTTGGATAGCCTTCCTCCACCCAGAGCTTGAAGTTATTTAAAACATGGACCTGGCCATGCCCAAAAACCTTGAGAGTCCATGCCACTCGGGGCGCGCTGAATATTCCAAGCTCCTTCGTATCGTAGACCACCACCGTATCATCCGGGTGAATACCAAGCGCGCTCATCGCGGCGGCGAAATCGGATGCAGACGGAAGCATATGTGGGTAGGTGCTGTGACGGTCTACGACCTTGTCGAGGTCGAAAAACCGTGCATTAGGAATGCGCTGCTCTCTGAAGGTGTCGATACCTTTGCGGCCATCGTTTGGGAGAAACCATGCTGCGGAGAGGGGTATAGTTCGGGGTAGGGTGGATATTTTGGTGGGTGAGTTCTTCTTCAAAGCTTCATTGAGCTCCTTTGGTGTGACAAGGTAAGAAGAAAATGATCTTGCGGCTGCCATCTTGAGCAACGGTGATGTCGAATTCAACCTCGGAGCTCCGATCCGGGCGAGAATCTTAGTTCGGAACATCGCATATGGCGCCGTGATGAAATATTGTTGGTGATCAGAGCTGCATGTGAGACAAGACGGGGTATTAAAACGCCCGGGAGCTCTTTGTACACGTTTGAACGATGGTCTTTCCACAGTATCCAGAAACCTTTATTTGTATGTTGTTTGGATAGGTTTACGGGAGTTTAATGAGGAAGTGGGGTTCAAAGCAAATACCATTGCGTCTCCCTGACGCAACCCTGCTATCCCTGTCGCGATAAGTGCTGGATCGCTACTTCACCCGATTCTTATCGGAGTGCCTGGCGACAAATAAATAACAACAGAAACGGCTTTGTGATAGCCAAGCTCCACGCATATATGGCATAGCAGGCCATCACAACAAAGAGATCCCAAAACAGACCCTGAAGTGTTGAATCTGCCCTGTGCCTAGTGTCCACCAACTCGAATATGAAGGTCACGATCAGAAAATGGAATGCCGTCGCGACATGGAGGTGGGATATCCCAGAAGACGACGTCTGCGGTATTTGCCAAGTTCATTTCGACGGCACTTGTCCAACCTGCAAATATCCAGGAGATGATTGTAGTTTATGTGAGCCCTCCATAACATAGCTAGATGTCCCAAATGTCATGTCTGTTTGCTGATCTATACTCTCCAGTGTCCGGCAAATGCGGCCACAACTTCCACATGGTGAGAGAGCGCCAGCCTCTAAGAAACAGACAACAGTTACTAATCCATCGGTAGCATTGCATTGTTGAATGGATCAAGCAGGACTCTTCAAAGGGCCAATGTCCAATGTGCAGACAGAGTAGGTGTTCAGGCGTTTCACGAAACTGGCAAACCAGCCCTAACATTACCACTTTACAGAATTCGAATGGACTGAAACCATCGCAACCGATGACCAAGAGGAGGAAACAAACACTGCCCCAGCATAAATACTGCTATCCGACTATATGAAGCATGAAACTAGAACTGTAACGAAGGCGGGGCGGGTCCTAGAGGGAGACTTTGTTTTGAAGGCGTTGAAGGAACATCCGGACAGGATCCGGCGAGAAGCAGCGGTCTTATTTCCGACCTCAAAGCGCTTTATACCACGGCATATGATACTCAAAATCATTCATTCCCCCTCTTACACAGCTTGATCCCCCCAACCGCGACCAAAGAACGCGTGATCACGTGGAGATAAGAGGTATTTGGTGACGCCTCGACCACGAGGTCCGGCCGGAGCTCTTTGACATCAAACGTTGTGCCTGGTGGAATGCTCTAGCCTCGCCATCAACCTCTTAACTATTAACTAATCCCCCTCCAAACACACAATGTCCCCATCATCCTCACAATCACTGCCAACGGGGAAAGACCCTCCAGGAGGCACCACCAATACCACCCGCCCCAGCTCCATCGTCTCCCCTCGCCTGCCGTACGCAACTCTGCAACCATCACAAGCACAAGAGGCACAGGAGGCTACCAACATGGCCCGACCACCATTCGCCCCCTTCTTCACCCTCGTCGACGACGCCACAAGCTCAAGCACCCACCACCCAATAAACGTACGCTACATCTTCTCCGACGACGACGACCAAGACCTCACAGACGACTACCTCGCCGCCATCTCCGGCGACCCATCCCAATCAAGCTCCAACATCACACACTCCGAATCATCGAGCCTCACCTCCTCCTCCCGCCACCAGCAGCGAGCACCCCCCAGAGACCCACGGGACCCCCAACACAGAACCATCCTAGTCGACCTGGACGCCACCGGCACCGCCGTGACATCCGCACAAAGCCTCTCGTCATCGTGGCAGATCCTGTCGGCGAGCGTGACGAAAGCGCCGACTTGGGAGTCTGGCCCCACCGCCGAGGATGACGCGGGCTCAGCACGGTTTATGTTGAGGCTTGAGGGGACGAGGGGGAGGGATGAGGGGATGGCGGAGAGGGTTAGGGGGATGTGGAGGGAGGATCCGGGGGATGTTAGGGCGGAGGATTTTCAGGTGCTGATGGAGGAGTTTGAGAGGAAGATGAGGGTTTTGAAGACGGTTGTGGAGACGGGGGATGAGACGCTTGGGGTGGAAGAGGGGGAGGGTGAGGGTGAGAAGGAGGATGAGGGGAAGGGGGAGAAGGATGGGGGGGAGAGTGAAGAGAAGACAGGGGAGTGAGGAATGGGTTATTGTATCAGGAGTCAAGGAGCGGGTTGTTTGGCATCGCGGGCGCATAAAGGATTGGGGGGGTATATCGCGTCCCGCAGGGACATACAGACAGAAGGCACTCTCCCATAGAAACTAGCCATGCAAAATCAGGCACCCGCAATAAAGGAGGAGTCACCACATCACATCACATCACATAAACGCAAACAAGTCCAGTTCCAAATTAATACCGTAATAATTTTGAAGACCTATATATAATACCCCCGGAAAAAGGCAGTTCTGCATCCACCCCCCCCCTCCCAATTCACCCTACGGAGAGGCAAGAGGAGCACAGGATTTCCAAAAGCAAAATATCCCTCGTTTTCAGAAGGGAAAAAGGACAGACAGGTTTTTAAGGAAAACTGGGTTGGTATCCGTGTGCAGTAGTATGTATCAGTACAACTAAGAGAACAAAACAAAAGGAATCATCCACCCCTCCCCACGCGAGAGACGGAGAAGGGGAGCGTAGTCCAGCAAATGAACGCCGTGTATGCGAAAGGAAGTGCGGGGCCCGGATATCAAACGCGCTGTACAGGTATCGTCCATCCACACCGAGTGCTTGTGCTTGGCTAAGTCAAGGGGGTTGTTCAAGGTTCAACCGACCCATGTCAGACCCCTTTTTTCGGCGGCGTTGGCGACTTTGTCGATGGTTTCTTTCGAGAGGGAGGCGACTAGGGATTCGATGGAGGAGCCAGCAGCGCCGCGGCGGGGAGCAAGGTGGCCGTGGATGTTGTACATGATCTCGCGCTTGTTGTTGTTGTTGTTGTTGTTGTTGTTCGCTGCGGGGGGCTTGTTGATGACCTGGGTGACGACGACGGCGACGACGATGATGATGATGATGACGACTGTAGATGGAGGGTTAGAGCTAGTCTCGATAGATAAGAGGTAGCGACGGATAATACGTACGGACAACACCGAGGCAGTACCACTTCTTGCGGTTGCGCGAGCGGGCGCTCTTGATGGCCGTGCCAATGTGCTCAGTCCCCTTGTCGAGGTTCTCCTGCACCTCCTCGCCCTTCTGCTCAATCATCGTGACCGAGTCCTCCTGCTGCACAACCAGCGCCTCCATATCCTGGAACAGCTGCGCCAGCTCAATCATCTGCGACTCGATCTTCTGGATCGCTGCGTGGCGGTTCTGCACGTTGCTGAGCGCCTGGCGCGATTGCCCGCGGCGATCGCTCTGGAGAAGGGCCTGGCTGAAAACTTGCTGGTTAGTGTCCTCGACGGCCTCACGCACCTCAGCCTCGGACGCATCAGGCCTGACAATCTTGTACTGGCGGGCCATCTGGGTCTGCAGCTTCTTGCGGAAGTCGCTCTCGACGTTCTGGTACTGGTTGATGGCAGTCTTGAGCTTGCGGTCGACCTTGCCGAGCTGCGGCGCGTTCTTGGGGCTGCCGGACTCGGGCTGCTGCTTGAGCGACTTGATGCGCGCCGCGAAGCTGCGGTACATGGTCATCGTCTCCGAGCTCACCGCGTCCAGCTGGCTGTTGGTCGCGCTCTGCTGGCTGGAGTCGGGGTCGTCGAGCGCGCGCTGCTGGAGCATGCGGATTGTCTCCAGGTTACGCTCGATGCCCTCGATGCCGTTGTCGATCTGGCGGCACTCGTTCAGGATGGCGTTGGGGTCCTGTTGGCTGCCGAATTGCTGGCCGTTCTGTGCCAGGGGCTCGAGTTCGACGTTTTGTCCTGGGGTTATGTTAGGATGCATTCGAAGCTGTTTCAATGCAGGATTTGCTCACCACCATAGCTATCACGGCCTACATTTCCTCCGTAGCGGTTGTTTCCATTGTATCCTCCACCGTTGTAACCGCCGCCCGATGGTGCAGTGTCCCGCTGGTCATATGGGTTCGACCCGCCGCCATAGCTGTAGGAGGAAAGTCAGTACGATGCGAAGATTTATGGGGAGACAGTGCTTCGGAGCGCTGCAGCTTGGTTTGCGACAGGTGTCACAACGCCATGCCATGCCATGCTGACGCCTCGATGGAATTGGTGTGTACTGACTTGTTGTACTGTGCCATTGACTCGTTAGCTGCAATTCTCGTGAAATCAAGAGTAATATCGCGACAAGTAAAGGGTATAGTTGATGGTCGAGGGGTGGATGAACTTACGCTCATTTTTTGGATCCAGCCCCTAAACTAGACGCTTTGTTGACGGGCTCGGGTGGGATCAGGCGCCTGGTGAAGAAGCTTTCAATTCAACTTGCACAGCCAGACAATAATTAATAGCGATGGTCCTTTGGAGAGTGAGTATTGTGGTTGTCGCTATGGCGAGTATTTTGATGAACAATGTGATGTGGGTAGGTGTAGAATAGAGAGGCCAAGAAAGATCGAGGACAAAGGAAGGCTGATGGGGCGGTATGGAGTAAATTGCGGCGGCTGTGCTTCACCTGCCCACCAACGCGACAGGGGGGGGTTGGAGTGGTAGGAGTGGTAGAAGTGGTAAGAGTTCCGCCACAGACAAACAGGAGACAGGGGGTGGGAACAGTGTCAGGTCAGACCTAAGCGAGTAAGATACGGGGTCCAGGTACCTCCATTAGTGAAGTACATACTCTGCAGTACATATGGGCATATAAGGCTAAGTAGAAGAGCAGTATGAATACAACAGTAGAGATACTACTACTCTTCAGTACCGAGTAGAGTTTCAGTATAGAGAAGAGATTTGTGCGCGACTTGCTAAACTCCATATATACTGATATACTGATATATTAGGAAGGAGCGACAACACCACCATATAAATATAATATCCTCACGTGAACTTCCAAGACGCCGTTCAAAATATCATATCCCCTCCATACACTCCGTACACTATATAATGAACCTCTAGAAACTCGCTCTCCCCAATTCCATAGTCTTGGTGCCAGAGTGGTTAATGGGTATGACTCGAATGCATCAAAGCGATATCATATGGTTTCGGCCGCGTAGGTTCAAATCCTGCCCAAGACGGAATTTATTGTTTTTATTTTTATATTATATATATTTTTGCCGGCGTGCGTGGTGGACACTGACTGTGGTGGGGCGGTAAAAACGAGAGGAGCTGTCCATCATATACTTATACTTGCAAGCGCACAGCAATTATCATATATATATCCTTTTAATCGCTCCTACCTTCTCCATTAATCGATTTTTTACAATATTTATCCCACGCCCCCGAAACACCAATCCCACCTCCCCAACACCCAAGAAAACGCACACCGTATCAACCCCCCTCAACCCATTCTAGCCACACTCCCCCAGCGTTTCAAACCCCGAACCAACCGCTCCAGTCACCAAAACCGGCTACAGCCCCATCAATCACCGACGGACTAATCCCCCCCCTCCCAGCCGCTCCACGCTTATCCCAGGCTGACATCTATACGTACGCTGCAGACGCCGAAACCTGCGCGCCTGCGTGGTTCAGCTGACGCCCCTGACAGCGCCTCTTTCTTCTTTTGACGGGGGGTGGGAGGGTAGCGTAGCGTGCTGCGGGTTTTTGTTCTGGATGTTTCGGAGAGTGGTTGGCGCTATCGCTTCGCTTCTGACGGACAACCCGTTCGTTAGCTTGAGGGGGAGGAGGGGGGTATTTTGGGAGGGTGCTAAATATAGAACGGGTTGAGGGTGTGGGCGTTTGTGAGACGGGATGGGTTGATAGGATATTGTTTCTCACTGTGGGTAGAGAGGGGTGGGAAACTGGGATTTTATTTATGTTTTACGTGAGGAAAACTATGAGATTTATTCATAGTAGTATGCACAGTACAATTACTTGGGCAGACTGTCCATACAATCCGATGCCATCATATACGTGGGTGGCGATGAAGCTGTTGCCAACGTGATTATTAGAGCTCCGAAGAGATTGTTCCGGTCGGGGACCTGACAGCGTTAATCGAAAGCGTTAGGAAAGAGCCCGATGCATCATGGGGCCCATTGGAGCTGGAACTGGACCTACCCATCCGACTTTCGTGTTCTGTCTGGTATGTGCTGCTTCTGTGGCTGTGTTCTGTCGTCGGTATGCTGCCACCGCTGTCGTTGTGCTGCTGCTGTCGCCATGATTCTGTCATCGTCGGTATGCTGTCACCGTGGCTTTGCTGCTGCCGTCATTATTATGCTGTCGTTATGCTGTTGTCGCCGTGCTGCTGTGATGGTGATTGCCTTCTAGCTACCACTGCTTCAGCACAGCGACAGGAATCCCATTCTCACTTTTACCGGCTTCGGTCGACACACCCCCAGTCGGGTAAGTGTCACTCCCTTGCGGTTGATCTTGCCGGTGCTTATTTCTTGGTCCTTAAATAATGTAAAATGAGGGGGTTTAATCACCCGCGAATATTATAATCACGTTGGATTTATTATGACGTCGGGTTTATTATCATGTTTGGATATTTTAATAAGTTAGTTACTCATACCGCCCAGCACCTTAACAATCACTGTGTATAAAGACAGAGATTACAGTGACCATAATTTAAATATAAGCTCTCAATCACTCATAGCTATAACTCATCTTATGGTCTCTTAACGAGCCAAATCGCTGGTATCAACCCTCAGCTATCACAGTCCCACTCCACACATTTGGGCGGCACAAAAAACCAGAAATTAAACCAGAAATTGAACCAAATCGAGAAATACAATCAACTTTAATCGCATATATTAACACCCAGCTATGCAAGACTCGTCTCCAGACTCTTGGGCGTGCCATTGGCCAACCAGGATACAAAACCCTCCCCTGTCGACAAGATACAAAAGCTATACACCCCATGCCCCATCGAAATATGATGTCCCAGACTTCTACCCCATCCAGCATTAAATAAAATCGATCCCTCAAAGTGAGGGTCGATAGAAAATGGTAATCCCGCCTTATAAAAACGCCCAGTGCCGCCATATTGGGCCAACATCTGCCCCCCTACCCCCAACCTAACAAATACACCCCCAAAACTCTCTACACACCCCTCCACGCTTCAAACATTAACCCACCCCAGCCCTCCAACCCACCTCCTCCTCCCCGCACACATAAGACACTGCCTCTGCTCCCCCAAATTCGACACCGCGCACTGGTGACAAACCTGCCTCCTACACTGCTCGCACGCAAACCCCGACCCCCCCCCGCCATACATATCGACATCGACATCCATCTCCATCGCATCGCCATCGCCATTAACCAGCACCGCATCGCAGTCCTCGCAATTCGTCTCCTGGCAGTACGCCGGTGCTGAAAGACCGGTGCCGGAATTGGCGCTGGAATCGCGGCTGGTTGGGCGCGCGGGGAGGGCCCAGAAGGAGTGTAGTGAGGATTGCTGTTGGGGTGGGGGGGACATGGACATTGTTGGTGCTTGGGGGTAGGTGGGTTCGGGTTGTTGGTGTTGTTTTTGGGCGGAGAAGAGGAGGTTGAGAGTGTTTTCTGGGGGGAGTTAGTTTGCTTCAAAGGGAACGCGCGAAGCCAGGGGTACTTACCATGGATTTGGTGCTCTGAGGGACGGTTGTCGCGGACACGTTTTCTGGTTCGGCTGGAGAGGTGGAGAGGAGTGACTTCATGCCCGAATTGGGACATGTAAGGTGCGGATGCTATGGCTCCTGATTGTGTTGGACTCGGGGACATGGAGTAGCTCGGGCTGGACATCTCGGAGTCGGAGCGCTTGCGTTTGTGAAGCATTTTGATTGAGTGAGGGTTGTTGATTGAGTGGGAATTGAGTAATTAGAAGATATGAGGTGATGTACTGATTTATCGGTATAATGTTTGTAATTGTCTGTTTGTTATTATGGGATGTTGGAATTGATGTGTAAGGAGGTTGAAAGAGGTGGCTGGAGGAAGCGTGGATCAGACCGCGTAAAGTGCCATTTGCGAAGACGCGACTGAGCTAACACCAGAATTGGAAGAGCTTGGGCGCGCGCGGGGTTATCGGTTATCGCTGATAACAGTCGCCATCCGCCTTGTCAGCCTCGTGGTGCAACCCGAGATCGTATGAATACGTAACTCCCCATAGAGAAGACGTTATTGAAGATCACTTCGGACAATCATACCACATTCATCATATAGAAAGGTATTGCGAAAAATGTCTACCAGAGCTGCAAGCCATGCAGGCTCTTGGTACTCCTCAGCTCCAGCGACGCTCTCGCATGAGCTGGACGGCTGGCTGGCTCAGGTTCCCGACAGCATCGATGGCAACAAGCTACCTGTCCCGGGTGCGAGAGTGATTATTGCTCCGTGAGTATTAGTATATTCTCATATAGTGTGAGCATTCTAATCTAGGTCTAGTCATGCTGGCTACTCATATTCCGGCCCTGCTGCTGCTTGGGCGTACAAGTCCCTAGACCTCTCAAAGGCCAAACGCGTCTTCCTCCTGGGCCCATCCCACACCATGTATCTGTCTGGCTGTGCGATATCCTCGCAAGAGTATTATGCTACGCCATTGGGCAACCTCAAGCTAGACCAGTCAACTATCAAAGAACTCCAAGCAACCTCGAAGTTTGATGCGTGGAAAGCGAAATCAGAGGAAGCTGAGCACAGCCTTGAGATGCACCTGCCATATATCTACAAGGTCCTTGCCAACACTTTCAAATCTCCCGATGAATTCCCTCTGCTCATTCCAGTCCTCGTCGGCGCCACATCTGGACCGACCGAGCGAAGTTATGGCGAGATTTTTGCGCCTTACCTCGCTGATCCAACATCGGTTTTCGTGGTGAGCTCTGATTTCTGTCACTGGGGCGAACGATTCCAGTATACATACTACCTCCCAGCATCACCTTCTGCAAATTCCGATGGCTACAGTCTCAGTCGGCGCGATAAAACGCCTACAAACCCTTGGATCCATGAGAGTATAGGCCGGATAGACAAACTAGCCATGGACGCCATTGAACAAGGGAAGCACCAGGGCTTCCTGGACAACTTGAAAGATACGGGGAACACTGTATGCGGTCGTCATCCTATTGGAGTTGTCATGGCAGCACTAGAGATTCTCGAACAAGACGGGAAGATCTCTGCTGAAAATGGTGGGCGATTTAAGTTTGTTCGGTATGAGCGCAGCAGCGACGTGAAGGATATCAAGGACTCTTCAGTCAGCTACGCATCTGCCGTGGCCATCCTTTGATGACCCAAAGATACCTTTCCCTATAGATAGGAATAATTATTAATTTATCCATTGACGTACGCTGAGGCCGTGCCTTTTAATTGTGTAGAAATAGAAAAGTCTAAGCCCCCATAATGGAACTCTGCACAGTGGGGGACAATGTTGGTGAATCCCCGCTAGAAGCCTTCGACCCACCAGGCAATTCGCCCCGCACAGACCAAGTGCACGGACCATTTTGTTTATCACCTGAATTTATCTTCATTGCCTCTTGTCGAACTTTTTTGCTGTCGAGGTACCAAGTAATATCGGCGCCATGGACGTCCACCGCTGTCGCTTCGTGCCATATTCCCCGTCAACAATCAATGCTGTAGCATTCTCTCATTCGCATATCGGCAGAACGAATAAATCTGACACCCTCCGGCTTGCGATAGGAAGAGCCAACGGCGACATCGAGATCTGGAACCCGTTAAATGGCGCCTGGTTCCAAGAGACGATCCTGCGAGGCGGTCAAGATCGCAGCGTAGATGGATTGGCCTGGGTCCAGAACCCAGATGAAGAAGACCAGGATGGCAAAGTTATACCAGGAAAACTCCGACTCTTCAGCATTGGCTACACCACAACTGTGACGGAATGGGACCTTGAGCGCCTGCAGCCGCTGCGCCAATCGAGCGGAAACCACGGCGAGATCTGGTGCCTGGCTGCGCAACCGCAAATAGAGAAGGCTCAGCAACAGTCAAATGGCGCTTCGGATGCCTGGAATGGCCAGAACTTGATCACCGGCTGCACCGACGGTGCTCTCGTGCTTTACTCCACGGCCGATGACGACCTGAAGCTGCAGCGTGTTCTCGTTCGGCCATCCGCGAAGAAGGCGAAGATTATAAGCGTCAACTTCCAGGACCGCAACATTGTGGTTGCTGGGTGCACAGATAGCACAATCAGAGTTTATGACAGTCGAAATGGAACGTCGATCAGAAGCATATCACTTGGTTCTGGACCATCGGGTGGACCGAAGGAGATTATAGTCTGGGCAGTGAAATGCTTGCCGAATGGGAATATAGTGTCTGGAGACTCTACCGGAGAACTGCGGATATGGGACGGAAAGACTTATACCTTGATTCAACGCATCAAGAGCCACCGACAGGATATTCTCAGTCTTGCAGCGAGTGCAGATGGATCGACTGTATTCAGCGGAGGCATGGATAGACGGACCGTCGTTTACAAGCAAGCGGGAGGCCCGAAATCGCGTTGGGCAGAAGTCAGCCATAAACGTCTCCACAATCATGATGTCAAAACTATGACCTCGTTCGAGGGACGCGGGATGAGCTTTGTCGTATCTGGAGGTATGTTTCTCCACCCCATTGGCCGATTTTACAAAATACTAATACTCATTAGGACCCGATGCGACGCCAATCGTCCTTCCCCTTCGGGAGTTCGGTGCGGAGAACCAGCGCATGCTGCCATACCTCCCCCAAGAACCGATAGTGCAAAGCGTGCCAGCGAAGAGACTTCTGATGAGTTGGTGGGACCGCGAGGTTCACATCTGGCGCGTGAGCAAGCTGACGCAAGCCAACGAGAATGCTGAATCCGACAGCGAATCCGAGGAGCGTCACCGCAGCAGGAAGCTAGTGGCCAAGGTTATTATCAAGGGAGAAGCTAATATCAATTCTGCTTCTGTGGCGGCACACGGTGGACTTCTCGCACTATCTACGAACAGCGAAGTCAAACTCTTCCAACTGAGATCACGAGGTGGTAACCAAGGTGACGCTTTGAGAGTGTCAAAGTTGGATCTTTCTGAAAAACTGTCCCGTGGTGGGGCACGACTCGTTCAGTTTTCTCCGGATGGCCAATGGCTTGTAATCGTGCGAAGAGACAACCGCATTGTTGCCACGCGTATCGTGGGTGACGTTGCAAAGTCGCCGTCTACTGTCAGGGCCTTACCGTCTCCCGCAAAGCTTTCACGACTAGACAGGAAGGTAGACAAGGCCACCAGGTTCAGCGGTCTCGGAGACTACGAGAGGAATATCAACCGCATCGCCTTTTCGTCTGACAGCCGCATTCTGGCAGTTAGCGACCTAGCGGGGTACATTGATACCTGGCTCTTGAAGGACGATGGTGATCAGAATGGCCCTGGCTCGGATGATATATCAGAGAGTGACGCGTCTCCAGAATCATCGTCGGACGAATCGGACGAGGACGATGCAGCCAAGTCGATTACACTGAAGGGACAATCCTGGACGCGTAACCCATCCACATCTTCTCTTCCCAAGCTTCCTGCGGCTGCTGTCGTACTATCATTCCGACCATGTGCTGCATCGATAGCGCCAGCGACGGAAGATCGTTTGTTAGTGGTGACAGCGACATCTGCCGTTTTTGAGTTTGAAGCCAAGAGTGGCAAACTGACAGCTTGGTCGCGAAGCAACCCAACCACAAAGTTTCCCGAGGAATTCAAGGGTCTTCGGGACCAGGCCATGGGGTGCTTCTGGGATGTAGCCGATTCTAAAGAGAGACTATGGCTGTATGGGAGCAAGTGGATGTTCATGTTCGATCTCTCACGAGACTTCCCACCCGAGATGGAAGCGAACGCACAACGCAAGAGGAAGCACCTGCATATCACCGGCCAGGATAACCCGCGTAAGGGCACATCCGGCGCGGGAAGTAAGATCCCAGACGAGCAACTCACCACGGGTATGTCACGGAAAATGCAGCGGGTAATCCACGAAGATGAGAACAGTAAACCTCGCGAGTTCAGTCTGCGGAATCACCAAGGCATCCTCGACGACGATGAGGATGACGAAGATGACCGTATGGACTACGGCAAGGGGAGCGACGACGCGGGGGCCGCACAGGGCAAGTTACGTCGCGGTGGGGACGCGGAGGGAGCACAGGCAGGCGAGCTTACGGAGTACGACGACGAGGGGAGCTCAGATCAACCGCCGCACTGGTGGCATACGTACAAATACCGACCCATTATGGGGATAGTGACCCTGGGTGGTGGCGAGGCTCCCGTGACGACGGCGGGTGTACACGCCAGCAGCAGCCTGGAGATTGCGCTGGTGGAGCGGCCAGAGTGGGAGCTGGAGTTGCCACCGCGGTACTATGGGGACCAGGAGTGGGAGAAGCGTGGACTGTGAGGGAGTTCTGGTTTGTGTGTTGGGGTGTTGTTGTAGAGTATGTGGAGTAGAGTAGGGATGGATGCACAGCCAGAGTTTTTTTCATAATGACTACGGATACCCATTCAAACATTTACCCACTGTACTGTACTCTGCTGGAATCTGTGTGTGTGGTGATGTTGAGTATTATTTCGTATTATTAACGAGTTTCATAATTAGAGGAAGTACTACTCTAGAATCCTACTGTAGTCATACTGTAGTACTATACTACTATACAGAAGGAAGTAAGAAAGACATAGCCGGGGGGGTGAGGGGGTTGAATTTGCCCCGTTCACCCCCCTTGTCCCCTTTTTCAAATTTTGTATGGCTGCGTGTAACTGCGCGTACCCATTTTAACGTTTTGCAGCGTTGACCAATAAGAAGACTGGTTTATGATGGTTATTCGTGGTTAGTCGACACTAGTCGTGGTTAGTCGTGGTTATTCTCAGTTATACGCAGTTATTCGCAGTTATTCGTGGTTGTGGCCTTATATTCCAGGCACCATTTTACTAGTGTGGTGTGAAGCGTCGTCAGCTCTCCACGCCAGCACTTTCGCCCTCACCAGGCAAAAGAGACATGGAGCCCCATATTACCACCAAACTCCCGAAAAGACCCATTCCCCTTCCCCCATCGCACCGTTACCAAAACCATACTGTTAAAACTCTTTCTACGGCATATCTATCCCTTGATCCTGCATCGTCTATACTTTATAGAACTATGCGATTCTATTCTTCATAGAGTTATTATTCTGTCAAGGCAAGAAGGGCGTTGTTCTATAATTGTACCCGCGACCCTGACGGCTTGTACTGCGACGACCGAAAGTGGCGATTTGAAGGCTGGCTGTGCTGGTGCTGCGGTCCACCCTCCACCTCCACGCGATTCAGCGACTCACCCTCTGCACCCTGCGCACCTCACCATAAACCCCGAACGACTCACCACGACTACGACGACTCCTCTCCGATTAAACCGACGACAAACATCATAGGGAAACTACAGCAGCAACGACACAGGCGATACGATACCGGCGAGGTCGAGTCCGCGGATACCCTCCACATCTGCCTGCACTACATGGCGGACTCGAATCGGCCTCCGCGGCCTGGCGGAGCAGCGCCGACACAGGAGTTCGACGAGGCATGGGCAAAGGACCTGCGTGTGCAATTCGAGCAGCTGCTGCGCACGAAACGATTAAATGAGTTGGATCGCTCGCGGTCGCGCAATGCTTCGCCGCACCCGAGGGAACGGGCGTCGTCATCAGACTTGCGCGCCGACGTAGGCTCCAGCTCGCGACCGATGCGACCGACGACGTCGAGCTCCTCGGCGACAGGACAGACACCACCTTCATATTCGTCGCTGCGGCGGCTGCCGAAGCTGCCGTCGCCGCCGAACGACTCGCAGTCCCAGAAATTCAGAAACTTACTACTCACCCTCTCGGCGATGCCGACCAACTACGAAAACCCGGGCTTGTTGGATGAAGCATTGCTTGCACTGCCGTTGGATAGGATATATGGCGAGGCACAGGAGGAGAGCGAAGTGCTGCAGGCTCAGGCAGAGAGCATGGGCGATGGCAGGAAGCCGGAGTGGGGGTATCAGGATTGCGTCATTCGGGCATTATTAAGGTACGATGAACCATTTCCTGATGAGAAGTGCATCGGCTAACTGGAACCTAGATGGTTCAAGCGGTCGTTCTTCACATGGGTGAACAACCCAGCGTGTCCAGTATGCATGTCACCGACCGTGGCACAAGGAATGGCCCGACCAACACCAGACGAGGCTGCGTGCGGGGCACTCCGCGTCGAGTTATACCGCTGCTCTGCAGGTGACTGCGGAGCCTACGAGCGCTTCCCGAGGTACAGCGACGTGTGGCGGTTAATGCAGACCCGTCGTGGCCGCTGCGGCGAATGGGCCAACTGCTTCAGCATGCTCTGCCGCGCCGTCGGCGGCCGCGTTCGTTGGGTCTGGAACGCCGAAGACCACGTCTGGACAGAGGTGTACTCTGAGATGCAGAAGCGCTGGGTCCACGTCGACGCCTGCGAGGAATCCTGGGACAACCCCCGCCTCTACACCGACGGCTGGGGCAAGAAGATCTCATACTGCATCGGCTTCTCCGCCGACGGCGTCACAGACGTCACGCGCCGCTACGTCCGCAAGGCCGACCACGCCGAGCACCGCAACCGCTGCCCCGAAGAAGTCCTCCTCTACATCCTCAACGAGATCCGCACCCTCCGCCGCGCCAACCTGCCCAAGGAAGAGCGCTTCCGCCTCGAGAAGGAGGATAGTCGCGAGGACCGCGAGCTGCGCGGCTACGTCGTCAGCTCCATCGCGCAGTCCGTCCGCGTCAACGTCGCAGACTTGGCGGTCGAGCCGACGCGGGAGCCGCCGACCCCGCCCAACCCGCCGTCGAGGACGTCGTCGAGCGACGACCAGAAGCTGCCTGCTGAGCAGCCGGCGGGGAGGCAGAGCGGAAACGAGGAGTGGACGCGCGCGAGGGGGGAGGCGGGGCCGAGGAATAATAATCTACCTCGTGATCCGACGTATTGAGCGGCTGCACTTGGGGCTGGGGGGTACACTGGCTGTGTAACTCTGTACTAAGCCAAGGGTCGTGTCGCCGCGGTGATATGCGGCTACGCTCGGGGGGCAAACACTACATACATGCATACCGGGCGTAGGCAATGCCGCACACTGGTGGCGGGGTATGCGTAATGGAAATAGTTCAGGACACTGCACCCGCTTGTCATCAACACGAACACACTCGGGGAGGAACATATCACGACGCAAGCGAACATATCCTTGTACATAGCGCCTAGCGAATATTGGACAGTCACCAGCGTCTCGTTTCATCGTTTCGTTTCGTCTCAGCATTGCATGCAGGTCGTCCGGGGAGGGTCATAAGGGGGGGCGGGGGTGG
>JPKE01002258.1:0-15506 GCA_000750995.1 Pseudogymnoascus sp. VKM F-4520 (FW-2644) | reverse complement strand
AAAATGGAGTGGCCCGTTCGCTATGCTGGCCCGCTCGCTATGCATATACGTTACGTCTTAAACTGTCTGCATAATGTCCCGCCCTGCAATCCCATAAAATTCTCATTCTACCACCCCTGAATAGGACCAGTCGATGGACGCACAAGAATCGTTTTACGTCCAAGGATCAATTACCGGATACATTGAATAGATTGGTAATTATGTCAACACATGCAGAACAATTATAGGCGCAGTATTTTCCAGGGAGCACAGCGAGGCACAAGGTCACGTAAACTCGATTTTAGGTAGCAAGGCTGCTTCACAAACATCCCCGGCAGCCCTACAGCTACGGGGGCTTGGACCTTTGTTAGATGCACTGATCGGCCAGCGTAGATGGGATAGCCCCACTGTTCGGGTTGTGCCGTAGTAGGTTTCCTCCCGATTGACATACGTTGCATAGAGATATACGATAACGCTAGGAATATCATGCAATGGCATAGTGAGAAAGGAGACTAGTGGGGAGAACGGAGAGGGACAGTGAGAAAGGGAGGGGAGGTGAGAATAGAGAGGGACGACGAGAAAGGGGAAGTGTGGTGAGAAGGGAGACTGGCGGGGAGAACAGGGAGGGACAGTGAGAATGGGAGGTGGGGCTGAGAACAGAGAGGGACGACGAGAAAAGGGAAGTGTGGTGAGAAAGGGGTAGCAAGAAGAGGAGAGACGGTGGTAAATGAGAGGATAATTCTTACGCTCTATAGTACAATTTATAAGCCGTGTCGGAGTCACCGAAGAGTCGGCTTAGTTCTGTTCTCTTCTCTTAATAGTCCAGAATGCATGATTGCTGGCTCATGCCCACGCGATCAAATGCAACCCTGATAAGGCTAATTATACATACTCATTCAATTTCAGCATGTGGACTCTCCTGCAACAAGTGTCAATGGAGAGCCTCATGACAGCTTTTATGGCTGCGATCCCCGATGAAGTCAAGGTGGCACTTGGAGGTGCCACGATTGATTACAATGCAATCCTATCGGTTGATAGGGATTGGTTGCATTATCAGGTAGAAGGAGTTTACCTGAACTTGGCTTTTGACAAGTCAACTAAGGAAGATGGGTTTTACGTTGGGTCGAAACGCCGTCAATTTCATATCCGAGTCGAGCGGCATTTGAAAATAGTTGCACAATATACGCCGGACACGCTCCCATTGTACCATGGGGGTAGTAAGCACTACAGTTACGTGTGCAAGGCGAATGTAACTTCTAATTTCCAAATTCTAGCTGTATTTCGTAATACGGATGTGCCTCCTGGCTATGTATACTTGTTGGAGGCAATCATGATGATTTTGCTCCAAACTATCCCCTTGCTCCGTAATGGCAACAATTGGCACAACCAGGGCACCCACAACATCGTCAAAAAGTTGCAAGTTTTCGTGCGTGTTCCTGTTGACCGTTGGGCACAGTTAAATATTGCATGACCCGCAGTCCAAGGATTCTGTATGGACCGGCCCACTTGCCAGAACGAGGTATGTTCAGGTCGAGTGACATACAGCATTGGTTCTAAGCTGTGTTATGTATGCACGGCATACAAAGAGAGTCGTGAATGTCTCCCAACCGATGCCCAGCTCTCCCAGTTGATAACAAAGAGACGAGCATTGAATATTATTCTGATGAAAGCCGGCCCAGACCCAAAGTGTGGGGATTGTGGGAGAAGAGTGTCCGAATTCTCTGTCTCCCAAAGAAACGTTCGCTGCCATAGACTGTTGCCTGGAATACTCATATGTGATGAGTGTCATGCTCATCTCTGTAGAACGAATAGGTTGAACACCCCAGAGGAGAAGGCAGCTCTGCTGAAACGCAGAGATCTAATAGTACAACGAAGAACAGGGCCTCTCCTCTGTGGTAACTGTTCTGATCCTAAGTCTCCTGCTCCACAAGGACAGCATGTCTATGTCAAGGAGGTCGGAACAATGTGGTGTACTACGTGTGCAGTCTTTTATAGGAGAACAGACCAGCATCGAGACATGGCTCGCGTGAGAACAACCACTTTATGAGAGGCATAGAGGAAGACCGGAGGAATGGGATTCCAATCCGTGGAAATAGTTTTCCCTTCTCATCCACCCACAATGTACCCATGACCACTGGCGACTAACAATTATCTCATTCAAAATTACATGGATCAGGACGTTGACGTCCACGGCGGTCACAAATAGGATACCGGAAAGAAAATTCTTAAATTTTACTTGGCCGAGCCGGCCAATGGCAAAGATCCGGGAAAGTTTCAAGCTCCATTCTCACCGCTCGTCATATTGCCATCGTTCATAACTGTTGACATATCCATTGGAATAATTGGCCGTCCTGCAATAATAGCCTTTCCAATTTCTGCGTCGTAGGCAGCGCGAACCTCTTCATTCTGCTCAGTTAGATACTCTTCAGCTCGTGGCTAAGTCCACTACCGTATGATAGCATCTCTGCTCCGCCTTTGGGTCATACCTTTATGCAGCTAACTTTGCACGGTCGGCGTGCTCCTGGAACATAATCTCTGCAAAAACCTTAGCACTGCAAGTGAGTCTATTAGTGCACGGCAGGCTGGTGCTCCTTTGACAAGTAACCTTCCGGGCACAAAGTATGTATACCACGTAGTTGTTTTAGAATATATGGTCGAGAACACATCATACAGAGCCGAACTGAGGCACAGTTCCAATTTAGGATTCAGAAGCTCTTACAAGGACTACTTGAAACAGAATGAAGGCTTCAAATTACAGAAATTATATTTTGTAATTATTGAGCGTATATATCATCTATCATCCAACCTAAGCATTCCTCGTCTGCCCTGCTACACCCTGAGCAGCCTGTTGTCCCTGTCCCACTGCACCTTGAGCAGCCTGTTCTCCCTGTCCTGTTGCGCCCTGAGCTGCCTGTCCGCCTTGTCCCGTTGCACCTCCCACAAGTCCACCAACTGTGTTCGTTGCTCCTCCAGCTATGTTCCCCACGCCCCTCGTGGTCTGTCCCAATGTCTGTCCTGCGCCATCGACAGTCTGCCCAACGGCTCCTGTTACGCTGCCGAGAAGTCCGCCCTTTCCTTGTGCCTCGTCACCGCCGGTGAGGGTGTTGTCAACCGAGTTGGTAAGATTTCCTAGGAGACCAGACATTTTGGGTGGTATTTGAGTGTTTGAAGTGTTGGTTTGTGGTTCGTAGTTTGTTTTGTAGTTTGGATTATTTGCGAGAAGGTGAGAAAGATATGTTGCGGGGTATATTGACTGTTCTCCTCGATGAAAGGGAAGGGGTTTAAATACCCCTTCGGATATCCCATTCCTCCAAGGCGAGCCTGGCAGAGCTGAGCGAATGACGAACTATTCAGAATCTGTCGTCATAACCTCTTCCCGCTCATTCAACATCGAAGTATACCCATGCTTCTCTACATCGCTGTCCAAGCTTCACATCCCAGGAAGTACCCTCACCAGCCACACCCCGCCGAAAACCTGTCTTACATTCACCCCACATGTCTCGGCAGCACGGCAGCACGAAAGACGGGATGGCAACCTGCTAATGCGCCGGAAGTCTCGCGTCCACTTTCCCTGGCGGCGAGTCGAGGTTAGGCATTAGCTGACGACCGAAACGTCAGAGGCGGGGTTTGCGCAGCCACAGAAGGCCTCGCCAACGTGGTCCTAATCCAGGGAAGGGTGGGTGGATGATGTCAAGGCGGATGGCGACAGCCTAGCCATGGTTGAACGGCAAGGAAAGGCGCTCGTTGCTAGCGATCTCCCCATATATCCACATTGTGTGCCTGTCGTGGTTGCACGGCTTGCGTGGCTGACTGACTAGTTGCTTCCCCATAATCTTTCTCAGAGGCTGGACCAGAACCCGTTACGTTGATCACGGCCCATATCTACCTTCCTCTTTCCGCTCCTTGTAAGTGACTCGTAAACTATATACCTACAATGTATTACTAACTACACCCCTTCATACTCGTATGACGATGCTCAACCAGGGCGAGAGCGATATGTGTGGGGCCAGCCACACAATTGCGGGGTACCACATGGTAACGGGACGAATAACAAGCGTAGTCGTGAAATTAAGGTTCTTAGCGTCTCGGCGCTATTTTCGTTAGCGAACCGCTAATCAATACTAGATTTTGGTGGGCACACAGAGCATGTAATAATGCAGAAACCGGTTTCTGTATTACTGGCAATACGTGGCAACTCCATAGACAACCAACATTGAGTTATTGACTTGGATGGTTACGATATTGGATAGTCTGTGTGAATATTATGGTGGTATGCAAGGGGTTGCGCGTCGGTGGGAGTCTCCAGGATCGGTGGAAGTTGCCAGCAATTTGTATCGACAGGTATTATTGTTGCCAAAATAAGATTGTACGGTAAATCGACGTATTATTTTCCCTTAGAAATTGAGCGTTATTGCTATGCACGATAGTGAACTATTACTGCAAAAAATCAGGGTATTATTTATCCCTAGTCCTCTACCATAGAAGATATCGCTGCTTCTCAGGGTATTCCCATGAATTTACAACTCGCTATTCCCGAGCTCTTCCCAATGCCTAGAAAACGCCAATATGGTTACAGATGTGTATAAACTAGAGTACGCCGTTGAAACCCCATTTATTATTCTCATTCCCTTCACCGCATTAGCAAGTCCATCGGACCCAGGTCGGCTTAGAAGAGAAACTCACAAAAAGGTAATCGTAACGTCCCCCTGTATTTTTGCTTTAAGGAAGACCTCAACTTCGAGATTAATGTCTAGCCGTATAGATATCGGCTTCGGCTTTTCTGCCTTCTCTCCTTCTCCCTCCCTTTTCTCATCCGCGCTCTTCTTCTTGGCCCCGTCCGCGTCCTCTCCCCGATCAATCGATATCCCAATCGGCGGCCCCTCTCCTCCCTGTAGCCTCCTGATATTAAACGCACGAATACCCGTATCAGGCGCCTTCTCCTTCTTTTCTGGCGCTGAATTCTGGTCCTCCGCTACTGCCTTACCCTTTTTGCTCTTCTTAGGCGGTGGGCTTTGCTCACAGCGTGGTGGCTCTTGGTGTGGTGACTCTGCCTTTTCTTCCGCAGGGAAGCCCTCCTCCCCTAATCTTCCCACCCTCTCAGACCACGGCACCCGCGCCTCGACCTCATCCACAGCAGCCATACGGCCCTTCTTCTTCTTCCGCTTCTCTCTCTTATAACTGCGCGGTCGCGACGACGATGCGACAGACGCGTTATCTGACACCTCGCCTGGCTTCGGTATCTCCCTCTTCTCTTTCTGCCCGTTTACTTGTCCTGCGGGTAAATCTTCGAGCCCGCTCATCCCCTCATCTAGTCTCTCTGACCACGGCAAACGCGCCTCCTGCGCTGGCGCCATGCGGCTGTTCTTCTTACGGCCACCGCGGCGGTGTCGGCGCGAGGATCCGATAGACGCGTCGTCTGAGACTTCGCCTGCGCGTGTCGTTGATGGACTCGCTTGGTTTTGGGTGGACGGGGCTGGGTCGTTGATTTTGAGGTTCCGTAGCGCTTGGTCGGGGGCGTCTTCGTTGGCCATGCTGGGCGAGTTTCGTGGGCGCCCGGTATTGGATCGTCGGGTTTGAATGGGAGATTGGGAGGTCATTTGCAGGGGGGTTGTTTGTTGAGTTCGGGGTGCCAGGCGATATAGCGTCGTGGGATAGAAAGTTCGCGGCCAGAATAGATTTTATGTTTGCGTGGTTGACGCGGTTCATGGAAGGGCCATTTTCGCGTTTAATTCTAAGTAGGGGCGTTATTCCCTGCAGGTCTGTGGGTCTGTGAGCGGGTACCTGATACTTCGTTCACTCAGATAGTCACATGAGAGAAGAGAGTCTGTAAACAACTATTTTATTACAAGTCGGCCTTCTGTGTAGAAAGCCAAAACAGTAACTGTCGACAGATTTTCCATTAACATCTGCTATTGCCAGTTGTGGTGTCTGGTCTTTCTTGAGATGGGTTCGTAGTGGTGACGTCACAATATGGAGCTAGTTTATCCGGGTGCAGCAGAGTGAAACACAGCTAGTTTAGCGCAATTTGATGTAACTAAAAATACAGGCCCGGATTCTCACTCTCACCCCCTCGTCGTCGTCGTTATAATTATTCTGTCCATGGACACCAAACCCAAAAATTCCACATCCTGTATTGCCCTGCCCGTGTGATATTGCCCTGCCTCGTCCCCTGTGATATCATGGCCGCCTAACTCTATTACTAAATACCCAGAACGCAGGACTAGCAGCTCTCACAGAAGACCGATCGTAACGTCTCCCTTTACTCTTGCGTATAAATCGACCTGATTACATTAACCCAATGGTCACATCGCCTTTAACGCGCGCATATAAGTCTACCTCTACTTCCAAATCCAGTTCAATCTTGATTTTCAAGCTGCTGTCCCGCGTCTCCTTTGGCTGTGGACGGTCCTTGATGCGAGACTCCCGGATTGCACCTGTTGGTCCGCCCATATTGCCCGTTAGGCGCTGCTGATCGTTCGCCGGCACCATCTGTTGGTCTTGGTATTGAGGAGCCGGGGGCTCATTCTGGCGGCGGTTTTGGCGCGCCCGTTGCATGGTGCGTTGGCCTTTAGGTTGCGCTGGGACAGGCTGCTCCTGCTGTTGTTGGGGCTCTTCTTCGGTCTCTGACTGGACCTCGTCGCTGGCATAATCGACGTTTTGCTTTTCGCTTGGAGAGAGACGGTCAGCACAGTTTCGTGGATAAGGGCAAGAGAAGTTGCTTACTTTTCAGACATTGTGAAGTTTGTGTGTTAATGAACGAACTGGTATGGTAAAGATATGAAATATATGCAAAGTTGATTCGTATAATCAGATCTGTATTTTGTATAATGAGGAGAGAGTGTTTGAGGGCTCCAAGGAATTTCGATTATATATGGTGATGTGATACCACACCTGCCATGGAATTCCCCACGTATAACTACTTGCATGAGTAATGACGCTGCTGGTGCGTCGTCAGGGTCTGTGGGTTACCAGATCCCTGGAGCCACATCTGTTGGCTTGCGAAATCAGGTTCTCTGCACAAGTCAGGTGTTGTGGCTCCTGTGGCTGGATTTTCGGATCTGGTCCGGAGTAGCAGACGGGACAGGGACCCACTATGAGCCCCAGCATATGAGCCACCGAGTGGTGGAACATGAAATTGCGGAGAGTAGAAGGCATATGACGTCGCACTCGCATACTCCGTACAAGGTTCCACTATGTATCTTCGGGATGGCCCCGCGTGAGTCCAGATCGTGGCTAGGGTACATGGGAAATACAAGTCGTCCATTGGCTCTTTCCATGATACAAACTCTCATACGACGCAAGGCTGCATCGTGGTGATGTCAGAAGGGTAGAAGATCAGAAAATTAACATAGAGAAACAATGTCGACCTAAAAAAAGATCATTGCGGTTCAGGGCTGCAGATTGATCGAGTCCCGACTTCGCGGCGCTCCTACGAATGTGGCGCGTCAAAAAGTACACCGAAGAATCCCATCGTAACCCAGTACTGGCATTATAGCAAGAGCTTAATATCCCAGAGCGCACACCTTTCTGTTGCAAAGACGAAAGAGCATTATGGTTCTCGGAATTATCACATCAATAGCTGCGTGTCCAGCCATAATTGGCACGACAGAGGCCATCCGGCAAGGTCAGCGCCAGAATGCTCGCGAGCAGCATCGCGGGCGCAAATCGAATCTCCTTGTGTCATGCTCCGACCCATCACGGAAAGCAAGAGATATAAACGGAGGGATGGTTGTGCTACGGAACAACAAAGTAAGGAACCCTATCGCAAGTCTGCGGAAACCTATAACGAATGCTGACGAAGGCACGCGTGGTTAGCTTTATGTCACCACCGTGAGCCCCCGTAGCAGGGCCGCAAAAGAAAGGAGAGACTACGAAAACGAGAAGGACCCGGGCCGATTAAATGAGCGTGGCCATCTTCTTGCCGGCTATTTCTTCGGATACCCAGACTCGAAATGGGGCCGCCGAGGGGACGGTTTTGTGTCCACAATCTCCGACGACCCACCGCAGTTGAACTGGATATATGTGGACAAAGACACATACGAAGTGAAATACGGCCTACGTGTTCAGGCGGAGGGGAATCTTGTTGGGCCGTGGAACTGCACGCCCATTGATAAACGATTGACACTGGAAGGATGGGAAGGGTTTACAGTTGTAGAAGAGGAGGAGGACGTATGGGCATTGTATTTTGATAAGGATGATGATGGACTTGAGGAGAAGGTAGAGCCGAATAGGAGGATTATGGAGATTGAGTTGATAAGGAAAGAGATGAGGATAGGGAAAGAGGAAGTGGATATGGCGGAACAGGAGGAGAAATTGCGAAATGGAAACGACGAGGCGAAGGATAAGAGGAAAGGTGAGAAGAACGAAGTGAAGAACGAACAGAAGATAAATGAACAGAAGAACGAAGAGAGGAATGACAAGGCTAAGAACGGTACTCGCACGGCGCAGAGGTCTTCGTAGATACATATCCCAGAAATATTAAGTGTAGGATACCCCGCTGTAACCAATAGAATAAGCTTGCAAACCAAGAAATTGATAGACAACATAAACTTGGCGACGGTGAGAAATTAGCTGGATAATAGTAACTCAATAACGGCGAGAAACCTGCCAGACAACAAGGACTCATACACAGTGAAAAAATCATGATGAAAAGAAGGTCCAAGTTGAGAGATTATTGACCTCAGCTATTGCCATAGAGATTGGAGGCCGATGACCTCATATAGGCCCTGTACATGGTACTATTTGCAGGACTGAACTGAACATGGTTCGAAGCACTGCTTTGCCCTCAAAACGAATATCGACTCAATACTCCCCAACCACCTCCGCACGCCCCCTTTCACAAGAAAACAAGCCCTCTCAGCCATTATGATATCAGCCGCTTACATCCATGTCTCAGACCCTGCAGAGCCGGACCGACACTAAAATCCTGATTCTGACTCTTAGCCCCCTCGAATAACTAGGGTGTTAGCAACAGTGGGTAACTCGTTCCTAGGAAGGTATTATTCATGCATGTCACCTGTATGCCCTGTTATCCTACTATAGGATGTGGCACTCTCGCCACCCCCGCCTCCCACACGTACCTCCACACCTCCTTACCCACGCACCCTTGATCCCGCAGCCAACGGCAAACGCCACTTATTCATAGTTTTGAAGGCAAATCAGTGCTTCGAACCATGTTCAGCTCAGTCCTGCAAATAGTACCATGTACAGGGCCTATATGAGGTCATCGGCCTCCAATCTCTATGGCAACAGCTAAGGTCAATAATCTCTCAACTCGAAGACTGGCGCAATTAGACACCATCAACTACGCTGACGGATATACACACATCATGGACTGGGCAAAGCAAAAATGTTCCTCCTACTACGATTCCAGCTGGCGCTGGATCGAAGACACCTATCTCGCCTACTTTGGAGAGAACAGGACGTCGTACGGCATCAAAGGTGAGAGATTCCCAACGTTTCTTGCATCCGGATTGCCAGGGAGGAAAGAGCGAGTAATAATGGAATTCATAGAGTCACTGAAGAAGACGGAGGTCACAGGAGATGAAAATGTGGATGGGATTCAGCGAGGGGTTGGGGGGGCCGTTGGCGACGTATTCTCGAGTAAGGGACCTGCGGGTGTAGTGGGGGGTGGTGTCGATAAGGGAATTTTGAGGGGCAACGTTTGAGGGAGCTTGTACATGCACGTTGATAATGATAGGAGCATGATAGCTTGTAATTTACTTCGCATTTTCAAATTTATATTTAATAAGTTAACTATCTTGTATCAATCTATTCGACTAAAATATCCAACCCCGAGGCTATACGAACAAAATACCGCCTTATCTTTCCACTTCTACTGCTGCGACGCCCCTGGAATTTTTATCGTTACAGATGTGCCTTCCTTCGTCGTCTGCACATTAATCTCTATCCCATTTGCAGTAATCCCAATACCTCCACCCCCGCCGCTCTGAAGTACAGTAGTATTTCCCGCCACATGACTCGAATTCACCCCCTTCGCATCTGCATCGCTATTAGGTACGCCCATCTGAGAAACACCGAGCGCATCCGCATCATCTCTAAAGACCGCATCGGGATCCGCAACGAGATCCTCGAGGAGTTCCGGGTCTTTTGCTGTTGTACCACTGGTGGCAGGTGTAGTTTTCCGTGCCTTGTGTTTAATGTCCTTGTTTGCCTTTGATGCGTTGTTTGCGGTGTTAGGAGAAGGGTTGCTTGCTTCCTCGTTCGTGTTTCCTAACGATCCTGACAAGTCATCGCCGTGCTGGCTTTTCGTATCCTGTTCTCCATCTGTGCCATAACCATGTCCTCCTTCGCTATGATCTTCGTAGTCATCATCTCCATCATCATCGTGGGTTTCGTGTTCCCCACCCCAATCGCTACCTTCATCTTCGCTAATATGATCCTCTTCCTTGCTATCCCTCTGTTCGGGTTCGTCCTCTTGACCTGATTCTTCGTGATACTCATTTTCGTTTCCTTCGTCTTCATTATCTTCATGGTCCACTTCATCATGATCAGATACAACCTCGTCTTCGTGCTCCGGTTCTTGGTCTAGTTCAGGAGGTGGAGCTGCGGGGTTTTTCTTCTTCACCACCGTCTTTGGTGCTTCGCCAAGGTTGAGGTCTGGTGCCTTGAACTTTGGCTTCGGCTTTTCAACATCATTTTGAAGCTTCTCTGGTTCTTGTTGTGGTGGCGGTGCCTGTTTCTTAGCCTTTTTCACCTCATTTTGAAGTCCATCAACGTGGTCCCGCTTTTCAGTCTCAACGTCTGATGGCGCAGAAGCTTTCTTGACCTTTTTAATAATTGGCTTTGGCGCATCCTCCTGACCAGAAGAGGCAGCTTTGAATTTTGGAGGCGGTGCGTCAGTTATAGGCTGGCGTTGTGAGCTTCGATCAGGAGTTGGAGTCTGAGGGAGCTGGTCTTCCGATGATTTAGGCGGCTTGGGCCGTGGTGTCTGCGGCGAAGCAGCTTTATTTAGAGCTGGGGCATTTGCTTTGACATTTTGAGATGTAACACGCTTCTTCACTAAATTCCCTGCATCAGGATGTGTCGAGTCCATCTTCTTTATTGAGTCTGGAGATTTAGGAGCTCTGTTGGCCTTATCGGTAGGCTTGAGCGGCGTCCGGGGTGCTTTTGGGCTAGACATTGTGAATAGATATTTGGTAGATAGTGTAGTGATAGCTAGAACTGCTAATATCCCAATGGTAATTTGAATAGTTGTTGGAGATGTTATAAAATACCACAAGGCAATCGTAGATATATAGAGCACGAGACTGAGCACACTATCGCTACCACGGGCCGCTAAAGAGAACTGAGGCAATATTTTTTGCGTGTAGAGGCTGCTACTCATCGCTATGAGAAGACTACGTAAGAGCCATGGAATTTCTGATAGAAGCTGACTTAGACGTCAGGAAATATCATTAACCCATCATATCCACTACTATTTCGTCACTTCACAGCGGCAAACTAACCACTCGGAAGCACTGGAAGGGCCGGAGGGGTAGCTGCATGATTCTAATGCCGCAGGCCCCCCGAGAACCGGTTTCCGAACAAGCCACGCTCTCATCTCCAAGATCTGAACGGATACTACAGTCCAAATTAGCAAACCAAAATCGTATGTATAAAGATATGTACCAGTACCACAGCCTCCTCCCTGCCACTTGTCATGAACAGGTTCTTTGAGGCCGTCATACGGCCGCTCTTGATCCTTGTACAGTTGCGAAAGCATGGCATATCCAGGCATATCCACAAGGGGGTAACCAAGGAAAGTCTTGCCGGTACCACGTTGTTTTGTCGTGTATCCATTCGTAAGGTGTGGCGATAGGCAAGTGGTGCGCCACATTTTTAGCGATCAATGTGGGGGTATGCGCTAGGGGTTGTCGTGGAGACGAAAGTTGAGTAATTGCTCCACACAAGCATCTAGCCAGAATACTTACAATCGCTACTACCAACTATCCTTATCATGCCCCAGTTGTGGGAGCTGACCAGTTCCACTACAAGGGTGAGTCTAGACTAGCAAGTATGTAAAGGTCCAGACAAGAAAAGCGGGGGAGGCTAGGGGCTTGAAATGGAATCGCGACTGGGAACGAAATGGGCCCTGAAATAGTAGCAAGAATGATCTCACTGTCTAGGATAAAGGCGGTATTTTTGATGTGGCTGGCAACCCCGCACTGACTAGAGTCTATGCAAGCCACGCGGTTTGTAGCTACATTAAATTAAGATACATATTGGTAGGGCTAGAAAATCATGATCTACTCCCTGCATGTGGACTATCATGATGTGGATCTATCGAGGTTGCGCTGTAGGTGTGGCACCCCCTTCTCTATATCGTGAATTCTAGCCGATTGTTCCCATCTAAAGTGCTCCAGCTCGTTCTTTTATGACGTCTCTGGTGCCATTACAGGGCAAATATAGGGTAGGACAGGGTATTCGACAAGCACTTAGACCAATAGACGTGATGTCACTCAACTAGATTCCTAGAACTTGATAGCCTTGTGGCGAAAAGGAGAAGTGAGTTGCTATCACTGAGGCGGACTTTATAAGAAGGCATAAGGCTCACCAAACGAACATAGTTATCATAAAAAACTTCAAACTAAACGTACGAAGCTACAAAACAACCACTATACGAACTTATTATAACATACATACGCTACATTATTCGGAGCTACAACAGAACTTATCTCCTCGGGCTCTAGATAGCAAACAATTTCTGGAACAAAGCCGCCAACATGGCAGACGTTAAGCAGCACTCGTTCACTCCTTCACAGAAATCTGGACTCGACGGTTCTACAAAGAACATACAAAAGGAGACATCAGAGGCTCAAGAGCAAGCCCCTAGCCAAGTCGACGATACAGAGAGCCGTGCGGACATAGAGTCTGTAGGAGGCGAGTCGCAGGCCATACAAACAGGAAGCGTCGATAACGAAGGACACGTTATCGACCACGAAGGTCACATTATCGGCAATGTTAAAGGCGAGAATGCATCGCAACTTGAGGGGTCTATCGTGGACCAAGAAGGTGATGTGATAGACGACGAAGGGAACGTCGTTGGGAGCGCGGAACCACAGGAAGCCAGTGGAGTGGAAAACCCTGAGAAAGGGCTTCCGGATCTATCAATTCTTGAGGGAAAGAAGGTGAATAAGGGAGGAAATGTCGTTGATGATAATGGCAAGCTCTTCGGCCGTGTTGTCGACGGGGATATTTCCAAGTTAGTGGGAAAGAAAGTTGATGCCTCTGGGAAAATCTGGAACGACTCGGGAAAGACGATTGGAAGTGTGGAATTGATACCCATCGACGAACGTGATGAGTCCTCCAGTGCGCCTTTTGAAGATTTTCCTAATGCCGTCGTCAACAAGGACGGCACCGTCGCCTCAGATGGCCAGGTAGTTGGGAAGCTGGTTGACGGCGACGCTAAGAAACTCTCTGGCAAGAAAGTCGACAAGGATGGAGAAGTCATTGATAGTGTAGGAAACGTCGTCGGAAAGGCTGAGCGATGGGAAGAAGAAGATGCCCCTGAGCCAGAGGCGGCCGATTTATCTGCTCTCGCTGGCAAGCGAGTGAACAAATTAGGTAACGTGGTAGATGGCACAGGTGCCATCTACGGCCGGCTGGTCGAAGGCGATCCCAAGAAGCTCGCAGGGAGGATGTGTGATAAGAATGGGGATGTTAGAGGGGAAGGGGGTGATGTTGTTGGCCGCGCAGAATTGGTTCCTGAGAGCGAGCGTGAAGGGGTGAAGCAGGGACAGTTTGCGGACTTCACTGGCGCAACCGTGACAAAGGATGGCAAGGTTGAGGCTGGCGGCACAGTTATTGGACGTCTCATAGATGGAGACGCAAAGAAGCTCTTTGGAAAGCCGGTGGATGACGATGGTGACGTGCTAGACTCTAATGGCAACGCCTTGGGGAAAGCTGAGAGATGGGAGGAGCCTGAGAAAGAGAAGTCGCGGCACGCAGCATCTGGTTTCAAAGTCAACCGGGATGGAAACGTGGTGAATGAGAGTGGCGACACCATCGCCAAACTAACTGATGGCGATGTGAGCCGCTGTGCAGGCAAGGAGATCGATGACGATGGTGATGTTGTTGATGGAAAGAACCAACACATTGGATCTGTCACACTCCTCGCTGATATTCCGGCCCCTGAGGAACCCGAAGAGCCCAAGGAGTCACCTGAGGAAGCTGAGGAGCGCAAGCAGATGGAACAAGACAAGAAGCTCGCCGCACAGATGGCCACCTGCGTCCAACAGTCACTGGACAAGATCCAGCCAATCCTCAAGATGATCACCGAGGTAAGTAAGCTATTCTCGGCATACTGATATTGAGCTAACAAAAATAGGCTATTGAATCAGCTGAGCGCCAACCTAAAGAAGAACTCGATGAGCAGAAACTCGTCGACACTGTCAAGCCACTCCTCGAGCAAGGCGGCGGGATTTTGCAAGAAGCCAATGGTGTAATCCGTGGCCTTGACCCTGACGGAAGGATTCAGGCGAACGCCAAGCACAAGAGCGCCTCGCGCGAGGCGACACAAGAAGAGCACCGTCTTGCCGAGGTGTTGAAGGAGGTGAGTGTCATGCATAGTTAATATAATTTATTGAAGGCTAACATTGAGATAGTTGACTGGCACTGTGAGCCAGACGATTGAGGGCGCCAAGAAGAAGGTGGCAGGCATGCCCCATGCAAAGAAAGAACTGAACCCACTCTGGGGTCTCCTTGCGGGTGCGTAAAATCTATAATATGTCTAAGTCCCACGTGCTAACCCGTGTATAGAGCCACTTGGACAAATTCTTGCTGCCGTTGGTCTACTCCTGTCCGGCGTTCTTGGTCTGGTCGGCAAATTGGTATGTCTACTCTCATAAAATATGCAGAAGGGCTAGGCTAATATATTATAGCTTTCTGGATTGGGGCTCGGCGGGCTGCTTGACAATCTTTTGGGCGGACTCGGGATCAAAGGTATCCTCGAAGGTCTTGGTCTTGGATCACTCACGAAGTCATTGACGGGAAAGAAGTAGAGGTTCTTATGTCCTTATGAAATTGCTAGTTTCATGTAGAATTTTATGAATTGTAATTGTCTGCCACAACTATGCCTATTGAGAACGTCTAATGCGAACTGTTGTGGATCAACCGCCGCTGGTCATTATATTCGAATATTATAGGGGTATAGAGGATGGGCACTATGTGGAATCCCGCCTCATCTAAAATCACTAGCCTTTCTATCCTATTATTTCTATTTTATGTGTCTTGAAATTACATTATTTTTGCGCATTTTTCGTGATATTTTACTATGCCTTACGCGCTTTGCCAATTCGTATAAGTTTTCGGGGGCTCTGTCCGTGGAGGTGTTTTGGGGCTCCTGTCATAGCTGCCATTGCATCGCGATTTTCTGATCGACGCTGCGATGGCAACTCATGTTTGAAATAGCAAAGTACGCCGGAACCAAATAAGAAAATTGTGCATTACAGTCGCATCTCGTTAAGTGACTTGCGCGCATTTGCCAATTGTAATGGCATTTCGCGGTTCTTGGGTTGGGGGGGGGG
>JPKE01002256.1:0-51593 GCA_000750995.1 Pseudogymnoascus sp. VKM F-4520 (FW-2644) | reverse complement strand
GGGATATTACTCCACTGTTTCGGTGTCTATGTGGCAGAGGGTATGCTATCACTTCCCCATTTCGCAGAGGTGTCTCGGGGGGGGAGGGGAGTCGTACGATAGAGGGATAGAGTAGGTGTCTTGTCCGTAGATCTGGTCTGGAAGGTTGTGGGAAGATCCGGGAGGAAGGGATATTCGCTCTGCCGCTCGAAACGGGCGAGGACGCTTGGGGATGGGGGTGCTGGGTGAGTAGGTTTCAGTTGACGGGTAGGGGGGGTTCGGATTCTTGACTCGCCGTCGGTAGGTGGGGTTTCCGCTGTCTGTGGCTTTCTTTCGGCTTTCGGGCACACTGAGGCGCCGGAAGGCCGAGGGTCTTTGACTCCCGTCCCCTCCCCTCCCCTCATCGCGCCGGGTTGAGTGGTTTCTACTCTTCGTAAGCTGTAAGCCGTAAGACCTGTTAGAGCATCAAAGCATCAAAGCCGCACGCACCTGGGTGAGACGAGGGAGGTAAATGCGCTACTCATGCAGATATGCCGCTGGGATCCACTCAGGATGCACGCCGCTGCGTCGGGAAGACGGTGGGTGGATGGGACGGGTTTGGAGGGAGCTAGTGCAGGTGGGGTGGGGTTTGTGGTTGCGAGGCTCGTTTGGCAAAATGGAGGAAGAGGGGGAGATGGATGATTGCTGATCGGTTTGTGGTTACTGGTTTGGAGGAAGGTATGGAGGGGAAGGAGTGCCGAGTGCCGATTGAGAAGTGGGAAGTTGAAGAAGAGCAGGTGGGTGTCTACACGCACTATGAGGCTTAATGAAAACCACCTCCAGCGACCATCGTACTCCCCAAGACGCAAGACGCGAAGTCATCTCACCGCCCTCCCTCCATTATAGCTTCCACACAACAAACCCACCCGCATCCCCTCCCCATCCAGTGACACAACCCATCCCCATCCCCACCCCTCCCCTGGTCTGCCACATGGCAATCACGTTCCCCCATTGCCTCACCCAACCTGGGTGATCAGCGGAGGACACCCCCGTTGCGCTCGGGCCCCGACCTCGATGCGCTGCTGTGATGAGGTGCGTAGGTGGGCCTCTCCTCTGGTCTACAGGTTTTGCTGACTGGCGACGCGATGTGCCGTGTGGAGTCGTATTCTTCCTCGAGGCGGCTGAAGAGCTCCGCATGACAAAACGGAGTGCGGAGCCATCACATCACGGGTGAAAGAGAGGGAGCGGACGATCGCGACGGCGCGGGGGAGGGCGACCATCGAATGAAGAGGGATGGATGGGGCTTGGGAGGGGATTTCTCAAACGTAGCTTGTATTGGCAGCGTCCATCGTGGAGAACGGCACCAGAAGGCTTCGGTTCTGGGGAGGATGTGAAGCCGCTTGGGGAGGTGGTTGGTGTCCACACCTTGCCTTGGCTAATTTAGCAGGTTGGAGATGCGAGGAAAGGCGTGACTCCGCGCCGTTGGGAGGATGGGTCTTGTATATGGTGATGGTTAGTGGGCTCCGCTATCTGGCGGCGCGGTGTGGTGCTTCCTTCCTTCCATCCTTCCATCCTTCCTTCCGCGGTATTCGGTGCTGGAGCTGACGTGCAGCACCGGTAGCTGTTTGGAGGTCCTACTGCTGCAGAGTACTATATCTTCCTTCCGGGATTAATCTCGGAGGTTGCGGGCGCCGAGGGATAACGGCATTTGGAGGAGGGAGTTGGGTCTACAGCTGCTGGGGGACGGCACTGACCTGAGTGCATCTTCGTCTTGTGTCAGAATCGCGGCGAGACTGCGTTTGCTCCGCTGTGGGCTGGGGATATTAAGCCTCTTTTTGGCAACTGCCTCTCCTCGTTCCACTGCTCTATCCGCTGCTCTCTCCACTTCTAGTGGATGATATCCACTTTTACGGAGTGCTAACGTCTTGCCACGTGGGCCATGATTGTCACTTCGCGTTTGGGGTAGATGGGGGATTGACAATTCCTTGCGGTCTTGCGGAGTTGATCGTGGATATCTGGCCGCTCTAGGTCTGTCAAAACGCAATGTATTGACTGTACTGCGAATGTACTGATAAGTTAATCTTCATCCACCAGACGAATGATCCCAGTTCCGCGCCCGACACTAACCGGGAACAACGTAGATTCCTACAACACGAGATACGCCACGAACAAGGCCGTCGTCCCAATAGTAGACGAACAAAAGCCTCTATTCCAGCCTCCAAACACACCTCTCCCCAAAGACCCAGCACCTCATTTACTCTACTGAATATCACTCCCAGCCTCACCAGGCCCTCCCCAGCACCTCCCTCCTCTACCACAGATTTAATGTCCGATGCAGCACACCCCAGGGTCTCCCAAGAAGGAATCCATTTTCCGACACAACGCACTAACCGCATGCGCACCCCCCACTACCCCTGCTTCCATCCCTTTGCGGGTATACCAAGGGAGTCTTATAGCCATAAGAGGGGCAGGTATGTCCGTGCTCTGGTCGTTTGCGGAATGAGGGAGCTTGGGGGAGGGATTACGCGCTGCATATGCCAGTGAGGATGCGTGAAGGATTCTTGATGTCGTCTGGGTTGGGGTGCAGGGAGGTGTCTTGTTCGAGATACGGGGGGCGGAGCGAGGCATGCGGCCCTGCAGCTGATGAGACGATGTCAGCGCGACGGCAGTTCCTCACGAGGGCAACATGCACGCACCAGAGATATCTCAGAAGCCAGCCAGCACTCTCCACACGTCCAAGCTCTTCCACCCTGCCAAAACCCCCATCATCTCCCACCTCTCCATCCCATCTCCACAACAGTGGACCAACCCGCCAACCCGCGTCGTCCTCGACCGGGCTTACGCCTCACCCCCCGCCACCACAACAACATCAGACGATCCCAGCGCTCCCCCAGCACGACATACATCCCAGAACACCCCCCCCAGCGAACCTCGGCGCATCCGCCCTCCCTGTCTTCATATAATATATCTACAGTGCTAAGATCCAGGTCTAGCAGCGGGCGGGTATATAGGCAGTCGGCAGCGATTTAACCGCTGTGGGGCTGGGGTGGGGGGTGTGGTGGTGTGGTGGCAGGCAGGGTGGGATATTGGGCTTGGCTGGCTGGCTTTGGCGCTGGGGTCTGGGGGGTTGGGATGGGGGCGGTGAGCTGGCGCGTGGGCTTGCAGGATGAGATGGTGGTGGTTGATGTGTGAGAGTGGTGTGTGGTGGTGCTGGGGAGATGAAGGGGGGGGAGGGTCGATATTATGATATTGCCCTCCCTCCCTGGTGGAGGAGTTGTGTGGCGGCGCTTGGGTATAGTAGCGTGTAGGAGGTCTAGGCATTGGGAAGGATGGAGGTGTCAAAACGTGATGCGAAGAGCGCCGGAGCAGGTGATGGGTATCTGTAGGTAAGATTTTTCATTCATCAATATGTGGCGCGTTTGGGTTATTGCAAATATCGAAGTCTCTATATTACAGTCATGGTCTCTACCTGCTGATGCAGCTACCGCTGGGCATAGATGGCCGTGACCATGTTTCTCGGGACACCTCTTGAAAAGAGCCTCCGGAGTATTTTCTATGCCTGTCGGGAGTCGTTCTATCAGCGTCTGCTTGGATAGTCTGGAGCGCTCTGAAGAGCAACTATGACTGCAGTACTCGTATCGTGTCAGGCACGAATATATATATGGAGAGAATATTATACTGCTCTCCCCATACCGTCAAAACAACTCCGTCCAGCAAACCCTCCCCCTGGCTCCCCGGTTTCAAAGCCATGGCCTTCTCCAGTCAGTTTATCTTAATCCACCCCATCCACCATTTCCACTGCGTTAATTCTTTATCACCCCTTCCTGCATTCCCCCAAGCCAACCCACACCTCCAAGCCCTCAACCAATACACATCCCCTCCATACGAGCCCCCCCCCCATCTTACACATAGCGGAACCCACCCCATTCGACCCACCGCCTGCAAGAGCGGCCTGTGCCGTGTCCACCTCCCACCTTCCAGCGGAATCTCTGCTCTAACGCCGTTATTGGCTTGCTGGGCCTATCTCGTTGTTTGATACTGGCTAGTTGCGGCGCTGCTGGGCGACAACGAGAGGATTAAGGACTTGGGAGTTTGGTTAGCGTGAGTTGTGATGCATGTCTCCCACGTGGGGTTTTTGGGCTGGCATGGAGCGTTTCGGGTTTGATGGGGGGGGGTGACGGCTGTAGCGTGCTGTATTATATTCCTGTGTTGGGGCGGAAAAGGTCCGCTGGGATATTTTATAAATCCCAGGTAGGTTTATGTGTTTATATATAGGATTCTATGGGATATAAGAATATTATCGAGAGCCAGAAATGAATATGAATAAGAGGGGAACAGTTAATTCAAAATATTGTGTTGGCTTACTTGAGAGATTTGAGACACGATAATCGATTATTTCCATCGGGCATTTAGACGCATAGGATTCTTATAAAGCTCTACTGTTGCATCAAGTTCCATAGAAAATGAACATTTAATTCAGGGGTATAATGATTGGCAACTCTTAGTCCCATATAGTATATACGAACTCCACCTCAGGCATCCGCCCACACATCCGCAATCCTGGCACTCAAAACCCTCGCCACCTTCTTCCTCCCCACCAAATTATTCATCTGTCCGCTCACCATCTCCTGTTTCCTCTTCTTGCCCTCATCTCCACTCCCACAGGCCTCAAAGGCCTGCAAAAATTCCTGCGGGGTTTTCCACCGCCGCTGGATCTCCAGCGCTTTATCGCCAGTCACCCCACGCGTGCACATGAGCATCTTCAGGAAGACGTCGCGGAGGGTCAGGGTCTCAGATTTTGACGCAAGAGAGCCGAATGCCTGGTACGTGATGTTGTGAGCCACGCCAGGATGCTTCTCAGACAGTTGGGCCAGAAGAGGTAGGTAGTTTTGCGTGGTGAGTACCCGGGTCGGTATAACTTTCAGGGGTTTCGACTCGTACAGTCCCTTGAGCATCACCGTCATCCGCGTCAAATAGCGAATCGTATCGTCCATCTTAGAAGTCTTCTTGATGAAATAGCCATTGACGACCTGCGACGAGGCTATCGCAGACTCGACAGCCTCTTCGTACTTCTGGAAATGGTCGGCATTCATGGATATCTCCTCGATGATATAAATGACATTTTTCACGCCTGATTTCCGTAGTCGGAATTTCTGTTCGTGGAACCGGCCGTCTTTGATACTGCCGACGAGATCGTCCAGGCGCTTCCGCTCAACTATCCAGTCGAGCATGATCTCGTCACCTTCTAGCCCATATCTTTGTAAATATTGGGGGTCTTTGCACTTTGCAACCCAAAGTGCATCGCCCAGATCTAAACCCCGCATGATTGGTGCAACACCTTTCTTTGTGAGCTCGACTCGCATATAGTCTCTGTCTTCCTTGGCCCGGACTTCTCGAACGTCAAGAACTAGCTCCAAGGTAAATGCCGAGGATGGGATGGTTATGGGCGAGAATGTGGGAAGCGCCGCTTCATCTGAAAGCGCATCTCCAAACGGCACAATATCCTCCTGTCTAGCATCCATCCCATTATCATATTGCGGTTCTGATCGTGAAAGCATGGGAGAACTCGAATTAATGGCCATGAATCCATCATCGTCCGCCGCACCTAGTACTGGTCCAGGAGCGGGACGTTGTCGAGATTTCGGCGGCGCTACAGTCGCGTCAAGCGTGCTCTGCTTAGGATCCGCAGCCGGCTGCGATGCCTTGATTCGCGAGGCGACTTCATAGCCTTCTTCCGTGAGACAATATTTCCTCAGAGGCCGACCCTTCTCGGCAACCAAGTCCTTTTCAAGGAGCGTCTTCATTGAATTCCACGCCGTGTAGAACTTGGTCGGGTCACTCGATGCGGTAAATGAAGAGTCGCAATACGGTTGAGCTAGTTCAATTGTTTGCTGTTTCGTTATACCGGAGGGCGCACTCTCTGGAATTGTGGACAGGGCGAGGATCAGCGCATAAGGCCCGGATCGTAAAGTTGGGACGTATGCCTTCTTTTTTCTGGCCGGCTTCGCGGGAGCAGTGCTATCGTCGGCGTTGGTTTTCCCCTTATTAACCTTTCGAGGCACGTCAGGCATGGGGAGTCCATTTGTCTGGCAGTGGTCTTTCAGCTTATCCGTTAGTCGTTCGCAGAGTTTGGGCCCGAAGCCGTGCAGTTGTTGTGCCTCGGCAGGATGCTGAAAGGGGAGCGGACATGACTTCAAGGAGTCGTAGGCCTTTCTGTAGACTGTAAATCCTTTCGAATTGCGTTCTCTCGCCGTATCCAACCATTCTTTGACCCAGCCAAGTAGTAATGGATTGGCACACTCCTCGTCTGCCATTGCACAGGAATCCAGTATACAAAAAGCTATAAAAGAAGCAATTCAGCACAGGAAGGGTTCAAAAACAGCAAATTGTATCTCTAATTCAAGCAAGAGCGATTATATAGACTGGCCAAAGCAATGTCCATTGTGGATGATGTCGAAATTTGGATGTGGTTGATGAGGTAACCGCGACGGGGGAAAACGATGACGCGCTTGCGACGCGCGGTCACGTGTTGAACCCTTATCCCACTTGTCCCTCGTTCGTTCCCATGCGCCAAAGCGGGTGTGCCCGCATTAAGCCCCAAACATGCCAATCTTCGTATAAAGAGAGCTTCTCCGCTCTTTTGCCATCACGCATAATTTATCCCTCTCCTCCCACAGCCTACGAGTTTCACAATGTCTTCCACCGACAATATCCTCGCTGCTTCGAAAAAGCACCCAAAGCCTGCCGAGCGGGTTTTCCAATATGGCACAGCTGGCTTTCGCATGAATGCGAGCCTCTTGGACTCTGTCGTGTTCAGGGCAGGCTTAACAGCAGCCTTGCGGTCTCGAAAACTTGGCGGCCAAACTATCGGCGTCATGATCACGGCTAGTCATAACCCGCCTGAGGACAATGGCATCAAGCTCGTTGATCCCATGGGAGAGATGCTGGAGAACTCCTGGGAGGCGCACTCTACGGAGCTTGCAAACGCCCAGTCGGACGAGGAGCTGGTTCATATTTACAAGAAGTTGGAAACCTCGCTCAAGATAAGCCCAGAGACGACTGCTCGTGTCATCTTCGCCCGTGATACGCGCCCGTCGGGTCCTAAGCTCGTCGCTGCTTTGGTTGATGCGCTTGAAGCTACCGGGGCAGAGTACACCGACTACAAAACTTTGACGACACCTCAGTTACACTACCTCACTCGCTGCACAAATACAGAGGGGACCCCGCAATCGTATGGAGATATCAGTGAGAAGGGATACTATGAGAAGCTGTCATCCGCCTTCAAGAGGGCTATGAAGGGCAAGAAGACCAGTGGCCACATCACCGTAGATTGTGCGAATGGTGTTGGAGGACCCAAGCTTATCGAGCTGATTAAATACTTGGACAAGGCATCAGAAGGCGGAATTGATATCAAGATTGTCAACGATGATGTCCTGAAGGCAGAGTCTCTGAACCATGAGGTACGTTGTTACCCCGCCATTTCCGCACGGACCAGCTAACAAAAGTCAGTGCGGTGCAGACTACGTCAAGACCAAGCAAAGAGCTCCCCCCGCTTCAAAAGCCGGCCCAAATGAGCGCTGCTGTTCTCTCGACGGAGATGCTGACCGTATCATTTACTACTTCAGCGACCCTGAGAATGGTTTCCGCCTTCTCGATGGAGACAAGATTGCCACTTTGGCTGCGTCCTTCATTGGCGACCTGACCCGCGAAGCGGGCCTTGCCGAAGAGCTGAAGATCGGCGTTGTCCAGACTGCGTACGCCAATGGCGCCAGTACCAACTATGTGAGCAAGTCACTGAAGCTTCCAACTGTGTGCACTCCGACAGGAGTGAAGTGGCTTCATCACGCCGCCACCAAGTTCGATGTTGGCGTCTACTTCGAGGCCAACGGCCACGGTACCGTCGTCTTCTCGCAGCAGGCTGTGAAGGCGTTCCATACCAAGGAGCCCCAATCACCCGCTCAGAAGAACGCCCTGGACACTCTCTGTGCCCTCTACGACCTCATCAACCAGACCGTCGGCGATGCCCTGTCTGACATGCTCCTTGTGGAGGTGATCCTTGCCCATAAGTCCTGGACCCCGAAGGAGTGGGATCTCACCTATGTTGACCTTCCCAACCGTCTCGTACGTGTTGAAGTCGGGAACAGGAACCTCTTCAAGACCACGGACGCAGAGCGTAAGCTTGTTGAGCCGCAGGGTGTGCAAGCTCAGATCGATGCGTTGGTGGCCAAGTTTAAGGATGGCAGATCCTTTGCAAGAGCTAGCGGGACAGAGGATGCTGTCCGTGTCTACGCTGAGGCTGCCACCAGGAGCGAGGCGGATGATCTCGCTGCCAAGGTTGCAGCTGTGGTGAAGCAGAATGGGAGCATTCCATGATAGGCTAGATATCGGATGTAGACGCAGTTATGAGACACAAACGAAAAAGTCTGTTTATTTTAAGCTAGAGGAGTTTTCTTACTAGGAATACCAAAATTAAACATTAAATACAGTATAAGTTTATAACGTGAGCAAAGTAATGAAAGAGCTGTAATCCCAGACCCGGTCTTCAATCTACTCGGTTTGGCGCCCGCCCCGGCTGAAGGCCCACAGTGGCACATAAAGCCTTCGGAGAGCCAGGTTTCTCTTTCGATGATCCTGCTCTCTAAGGATGGTCTAGCGACAAATAGCGACGTGCAGATGAAGAGTGCAGGCCGACCTCTCTGTCAGATGAATGAGCATGGGCCTCCTCGGTGTTCCCCGAATTTTGATCCATATATTCCTCTATTTGCTTATCCCAATCGTGAAGAGACAAGGAGCCATTGATACTCAGACCTAGTTTCCAGACCAGGTATGGCGTAACGGCCCTTTCGGTCAAAATACATGGTTTCGCTGGAGCTGGTTGAAAGACGCCGTCCTTGCTGTGCTTAAATATAGCTACAGATGGCACGATTTCCTTCTCACGAATCTCCGTAAATGCTTCGGAAAGAGAAGGGTGGAAAATGCAGTGACTCAAGACTAATGAGCGCATGGAGTGTCGTAGAGTGTCTAAGCACTCAATGAGTCGACGGTTAGGGATGGAGAAACAATGGAGCTCAAGGTGGCGAAGTTGAGGGTAAAATGTAGGTTGCAGTGTGAAGACGGGACGATGCCAGTTAACGCCTTGGAGCCCTCTTAACGGTCTGCCCATTTTCCCCAACTCGTCCACATCATGGTAATGTGTCTTAAATGTTAGCGACTGGAGGTGTGGGGCCTCTCCAAGTTTCGAGAGACGGACTCTAGGGGATGTTCGTTGCTCATACGGGAGCGCCTCCCAAAGACATAGATCAATGTCAACATGTTGAATGGTTTTAAACGCAAATTGTGGTCTGGCCCCGTTCGATCCAGGACTCATAAAATGCGCTTCCCACTTCCTCCCTCTGTCTTGATAGACAAATGCGTAATGTTATGTGTTGTAGCCAAAGATTTCAAAATTGAGACGTACAAATGCCCACGTTGAGGCCGGCATTGCGTTGCAGTGCTCCATGGGGCGGGATGCTCAAGGATTTTGTGTGCCTTGACCTTGAGTGCAAACGGTTTTTGCACAGCCTCGATTTCACAGTCGTTGTTTACTGAGACCCTCTTTAGGTTGACAAAAGACTTGAGATTATACTGTGTATTCGTAGATCCAACATATAGAGGAAAGTATAAGTCTTCCTGGGCCTTGTACATAGTGCGGTATTTCTTGTGCCATTCTTTAGCTTCCTCAGTCGATAGACCGGCTAACCTCTCCCCGAAAGCGTCTAAGAACAACTCCAGGTTGTTTTGTAGTTGATATTGGAGTTCTTTGTCAGCCCAATGGATCTCTTCAACGTACTCTCTGTAAGGTGATTGAATGAGATCGGCGATATTAGCAACAGACTTGCCGGACAACATAATGAATAGCTGTTTAAAGTAGAGAGGCTCCGCACTTCTCCGACATGGCGATGAAACCGAACGCAGCGAGGCTAGGGTCTTGTGATCCTCAATGTGACTTATAGTCAGATCAATAAGTTCCTGGGGCAAATACAAGTTTTCCATAGTTGTGACTTTGAGTGAGATATAATTATAATGTCAGGTAATGTCAGGTAGTCGCTCGTTAAATACAATGCAAGGTCTTACGAGAAAATAAATCGGCCCATGATCCCAAGGATGGGATGTTGTTCGGGTGGGATGAGATAGCGGTGAAACCTATTTTCAGCAGCCCAAACACCACTATTTACACTGAATGTGTAGTTTTGACAAATAATTTATAAGTTTATAAGTTTATAGGACTATGGGATTATAGCATTGTGGTATTATGGGTTCATATTTTATTTGTTTTGTTTATTGACCTATTTAATTTTAACCGAATTGAACAATTTCGCTATACATAATAATTTCAGCGTGATATAGACCAAAGCTAGCCAGGGCTCAACTTGATACTATAAAGGACCAGAAGGATCCTTGTTAGCTTGATAGCGAGAGCTATTGTGTATTTGCGATCTGCAGCTTCTACAACAAAACCGCCATGAGAAGGTGCCAAGTGAGTATTCCCCTACTTCGCCTGCACAGCCGCCAATTTATCATCTACAATCTTCTCAATCAACTTTTGCAACGCCACCGGCACACCCCCTCCCTCAAAGTAGCTCTCCACGCTTTTCGCTGCATACTTCCCCATCATATCAACCTCCACATTCACATCTCCCCCCACCGGCTTCGCCGCCGTCACCACGCGCTCCTGCGTATACTCAATGAGCATGACTTCAAACCAGCCCTGCGCATCATCCACCTTCGTGATTGTCAAGCTCGCCCCATCCAGCGCTATAAACCCCTTCTCGACGATATACTTCATCACCTCCTTATCCCTCGGTCGCAGCCTGAACGTCACCGCCTCTCCGTCGGGGGTCTTCGCATCGATGGTGGCAACCGTGTCGACATGTCCCTGAACGAAATGCCCGCCCATGCGCGTGTGTGACGAGACGGCGCGCTCGAGGTTAACGGAGTCGCCTTGCGCGAGCGAGCCGAGGTTCGTGCGGCGCAGGGTTTCGGGCGCCACGCCGACGGTGAAGGTGGAGTCGGTAAAGGCGGTCACGGTGAGGCAGGTTCCGTTGACGCTGATGGAGTCGCCGTCATGGCAGTCGATGAGGACGGGGGCGGCGTTGGAGATTACGAGGGTGGTGCCGCCGGATGCATCGGAGGGGTTGAGGGAGGAGACAACTGTGGGGAGTTAGTGGGGCATTGGAAGCGGAGAGGTAGGAGGACGTACCTCCGAGGATTTCAACGATGCCAGTGAACATCTTGGCTGGTGGGAGGGTATTTTGGAGTGTTGTTGAGCTCGGTGATGGGGGATTGGAGTCACCTTTGGGAGCTTTTGGCGGGGTGTACTTTATTGCGGGGTTCACCCGATTAGCGGCAAGTCGCTTCCTCGGGCGTTTCTTCTGGAACACTGGAACGCCAACTCCCGAGCCCTGATGCACTGACCTGCTTCTCCACCTCCCCATGGTACCCCAAATGATCGTCGGCGCTACAGCCTTTTGAAGCCCATTTCTTGTCGGAGCATGTGTCTCCGTTGAGACGGAGGCATGGGTGTGTATGGCTTCGTTCACTCTTTGTACGAGTCTGGTAATACTTTTCGGCTCGCACAAGGCCCAGGAACGAAATTTAGCCATTGGGAAGCCATAGCGGGACCGGGGGAAGGAGACGGTCCCAAATTATAATCTCCAGTTATGTTGGAACTGTGCGGGGAACGACATGTTTTTATTTTGGGAGATTGCAGCCTTGTCAGTATAAGTACTGTTGTTATGGCCCGTCGCTGTAAGGCTCTCCATCCCATTGAGTCGCGACAGCATCACTGGCCATCATGTCCATCTCGAAGCTCTCACTCCTGGCGCTTGTCTCCGCCGCGGCCGCTCTGCCCGGAGGCAACAGCTGGACGCTCCCCATCCCCTCCTGGGGAACCGGCACCTTCGCACCATTCAAACCCATCATCAACTCTCTCTTCCCCAAGCTCGGTGCGCCCCTGACGCCCGAGATCCTCGCGACCTTCGCGCAGCCAACCCTCGCTAACATCGCGCGCAACTCATACATTACGCGCAAGGGCTCAAAGCTGCTGCTCAACGGCGAGCGATACATTGGGGGCGCGGCGAATGTGTACTGGCTTGGCCTCGATGAGAATGTGATTCCGGCTGACGGAGAGCCGTTTTACGAGCCGTTCAATGCGAGTTATCCGACGCTCGGCCGCATCACGGAAGTCATGAACACGCTGGTGACGATGGGGGCGAAGACGATCCGGAGCCAGACGCTGGGGGTCAGCACGGGGAACCCGCTGAGCATCATGCCGACTCTCGGGGTGGTCAATGAGGAGGCCTTCGCGACGATTGACTGGGCCGTTTTCCAGGCGAGGCAGCACGGGCTGAGGATCATTATCCCTCTCACAGATGCCTATGTGCGTACAATTTTACCTAATTTCTCACGCCATACTAACGGCAACACAGGACTACTACCACGGGGGCCGATTCAACTTCCTCCGCTGGCGCGGGGTTAACATCACGCAGAACGACGCATCCCCCCTCGTCGACGAGTTCTTCACGAACCGCCAGATCATCAACGACTTCAAGAACTATATCCGCATCCACATGACCCACAAGAACCCCTACACCGGGCTCACCTATGCACAGGACCCCACCATTCTCGCCTACGAGACGGGCAACGAGCTGTACGGTTCCGTCTGGGGCGACATGAATGTGCCGCGCGCGTGGGTGCAGGAGATCGCGAAGTATATCAAGACTCTCGGCCCACACAAGCTGGTCGTTGACGGCACGTACGGCGTCAATGCCACGCATCTTGATATCCCTGAGGTGGACATCTACTCGGATCACTTCTACCCGTTGGACGTGAAGAAGCTGTCGGCGGGGATCGAGCGGGTGAGGGGCGCGAAGAAGGTGTATTGGAGTGGAGAGTTTGATTGGACGGGATTGAATGGAAAGGAGACGCCGCAGGGAGACTCACTAGAGAGCTGGTTTGGGGTTATTGAGGCGGATCAGAAGAGGGACGATTCTGTGGTTGCGGGGGATGCGTTTTGGAGCTTGTTTATGCATGAAGTTCCGGATTGCAAGGTAAGCATGCATCTATCCACTCTCCTTTCCCCTTCCATTTTTAAGATCAGAAGCTGATGCCTCCCATAGAGCTTCGTGAACCACAGCGACGGCTTCACGCTTCAGTACAACAACCCCGAGAACTCGGCCTACATCGACGGGCAGATCAGCCTCGTGCGCCAGCACTTCTTCCGCATGCAGGGAATCGAGGTCGACGGGTACTTGCCGGCGGTGGCGTGTCCGCAGAACTACGTGCCAGGGTATGATGCGCAGTACACGAATTATTAGGTGCGCGGTGTAGCATGGCATTTTCCGGGGTGGATCTGCGCTCATATAGATACGGAGAACTCCTGCCATATGCTGTGCTCTTTACTACCTGCTTTAGATGGACAAGTGAGAGTAAAGTGGGTTATCTCCATTTTCGTTGGGCAGCAAGAGTGGTTTTGAATCATTGGCATCCTCACCGTCATTGTCGCCATCGCCAGAATCTCCCCGTATTCCGACTATTATCGCGCCCCTCTCATCATCCCTCACTCCACGTTATTACTATGAGCATCATATAGAATATCCCCTCCTTCCTCCTTCCTCCTTCCCCATCCTGACATAATCCATCCTCACGTGCGCTCAATACCCCATACATGTGTTCTCGCACCTCTCCCTCCTCTCCTCGGCACTTTCCACCACCCCCGCCGGGATCTTCCGGTTCCGAGCATATTTCGCGCAAACAAACTCACGTACAACCAACCCGGCTGGTTTTCTTCCCGACTAGCAAACCTTATTCGGTACGTGACTAATCACTCATTGGTCCAAACCCGCCTGATGACACCGCACTGGCTGGACTCTGACTGGGCTGGGCTGGGCTGTGTGCCGGCGGGTGATGGTGAGAAAATGTCACGATAACTTGGCGGGCTGGTGGTCATCAATTACCTAGAGAGTATATTTATTTACCTTATAATAGCAAACAGATCCCCCAGTTTTGCTTCTTTTGCTTCTTTTTCTTCAATTATCCCTAAATACCCTAAATATCTTCAAATTGTCCTCCGATTGTCCTTCGAGGTACGAAGTAGCAGCTAAAAACCAAGCTCGCTCTCGCTCAGGAACAGACGACGACAGACGACAGTTGTGCGCAAATGTCGTGATCTCCAACCTACCCATACACCCACAACGCTCTGTAACTACCCTCACCGCAACAATGAACTGCCCTTCCCGCACCGACGACACAGACGGCCGCGAAGGTTGGAACCAGAGCCCCAACCTGCTCGCCGGCACCACACGTGCCGACTTCAACGGCCGCACAAATGCCACTGCGCGCCGCTCTTTAGATCCTGATGTGCCTGGGGAAGATGTTCCTATAGCGCAGTCCCATATCGACACGCCGCCACCGCTGGATAAGGGTGGAATGGGGGAGAAGGGGCCGGTCGTTGGAGAGAAAGGTGATGTGACAGGTCACGTGACGACAAGCGGCGGAGATGGCGGTGGAGATGGAGGAGGAGGAGGAGGAGGAGGAGGAGGAGGATGGGGACTTGATAAGAGGCAGAAGTTCTATGAGAAGATAGGCAGGATTTTTATGAAGTATGCCAGCTTTATCGGGCCTGGATTTATGGTAAGAGAGAGAGTAGTATCCACCTGCGTTTCTGGGCTAACGCCCAGCTCAGATATCTGTCGCCTATATCGATCCAGGAAACTACTCAACAGCCGTGGCAGCAGGCGCAAGCTACGAGTTCCGGCTGTTGTTCATCGTGCTGCTAGCGAATATCATTGCGATCTTCCTGCAGTCGCTATGTATTAAGCTAGGGACGGTGTCGGGCATGGATTTGGCACAGATGTGCCGCGAGCATTTGCCATGGTGGCTGAATATATTTCTTTATGTGCTAGCAGAGGGAGCTGTAAGTGGTTCTGTCTTATTATGTGCAGAGCAGAGCTGACAGTGGAATAGATCATTGCTACAGATATTGCTGAGGTATGCACCACTGACAAACCAGTCTTCACTATTTCACCCTCAGACACTCTTCCCCCAACTATTGCACCCAGACACTTTTCGCTTCACTATCACATTCAGGCACTCTTCCCCTCACTATCACATTCAGACACTCTTCCCATCACTATCACATTCAGACACTCTACAAACATCATACTGACTTATCCTAGGTCATTGGTACTGCGATAGCTATCAACCTTCTCATCCCCCAGATCCCCCTCGTCGCCGGCTGTGCCATCTCAATCGTCGATGTCCTGCTCATCCTAATCTTCTACCGGCCGACCGGCTCCCTCAGGGGCTTGCGCGCATTCGAGTTCTTCGTCATGGCCCTTGTCATCGCCGTCGTCATCTGCTTTTGTATCCAGCTCTCCCTCATCAAGGATACCTCCGTGGGCTCCGTCTTTCGCGGCTATCTGCCGTCCAAGGAGCTCGTCGAGTCGCAAGCGTACGTCCCCATATCACTCACCATACCAACCCCGTATCCAAAGAACCACCCAACTAACTCGCACCAGCATCTACCAAGCCTGCGGTATCCTCGGAGCAACAGTCATGCCGCATTCCCTCTACCTAGGCTCCGGCATTGTTCAACCCCGCCTCTACGACTACGATGTCAGACACCACCACTACATCCCCACCCCCCCAACCACCGCCGCATCCTCTTCCTCCTCCCTCTCCTCTAAAAACCCATACCACCCCTCCCTCCCCGCCATCCGCTCCTCCCTCAAATACTCCATCACCGAACTCACCATCTCCCTCCTCACCTTCGCCCTCTTCGTCAACTCCGCCCTCCTCATCCTCGCCGGCTCCTCCCTCCCCTCCTCCACCGCCGACGCCTCCCTCTTCGCCATCCACGCCCTCCTCACCTCCACCATCGCCCCCGCAGCCGGCACAATCTTCGCCCTCGCTCTCCTCCTCTCCGGCATCTCCGCCGGCATCGTCTGCACCATCGCCGGGCAAATGGTCTCCGAGGGCGCCCTCCGCTGGACCGCCGCGCCCTGGCTCCGCCGCCTCATCACCCGCTCCATCAGCATCACGCCTAGCATCATCATCGCCGCCGCAGTCGGAAAGGACGGCCTCACAGCCGCTCTGAACGGGAGCCAAGTCGCCCTCTCCGTCGCGCTCCCATTCGTCTCCGCTCCGCTCATCTACTTCACCTGCCGCAGCCGCTACATGACCGTGCGGCCACCGCGGCCGATCGAGCCGCACGTCGATGACGACAGTGATGACGAAGCCGAGGTAGTGGCAGGTGCGGTTACCACTGGTAGGGAAGGAGCGATTGGTGGTGCGGATGCCAAAACGGAAGGAGCGACGGCGACGACCGTACCTGTCGTTATGACGACGCTACCGCCGCCGGGCGGTAGCGAGGCGAAGTCTAATTCTGCGCCGCGTGATCCAGAGCCACGATCTGATGTTGCGGATGCTGTTGAGGGAGCCCATGTGGACTCGCTGGACGAGGACGCCAATACTGGAGTGGTGAATTTCAAGAATGGGTGGGTCACGGCGGTGTTTGCAGTGTTGGTGTGGTTGTTTATTACGGTTATGAATGTGGCCAATTTGGTGTTGTTGGGGATTAATAAGGAATAAGGGGGTGTGCCTGGAGATGGCTTGGTGCAATTGATGTGTCACGAGCCACGATGTTTGTCCTTGGTGGTGGATTATTTTACGTGTTTTTGAGCTTGGTATGAGAGTAGTTTAAATAGGAAAGTAGTCAATTTGATCATAGTTAACGATGCCACTTTATTAGCTATGCTATTGACGTACCTTCCCTGTGATGCCCTTGGTTGACTTGCTCAGTAACTGAATTGACTTCGCCGGCGCCGTTTACTAGCCCCTATTGGCGTCAACGCCCCCTTTTTACTTAGTGAAGCGAGAAGCTTCTCCCAGCCCCTTTATTTCAGTTGACGCTAGGAGGGTTTATACTTTCAGTGAACAACGTCAACGCTTCAGTAGCTCGATTGGATAAATTTGAAGAGTCATTCTTCGCTCATCAGTCTAAAAGTAGGGAGTCATTCTTTGCGTCAAAGTTGACAGACATTGATGCATTTACCTTGCAGAACCGAGGTCGAAGGTGAGAACTGTCATGCCCCCCCTGAGTTGGCGTCAACGCTTGGGATTTAAACTTCAACCAGCACGAATAGCTCAACGAGCGGCGTTGATCTTTGACATCATCCATCTCTACGTCGAAGTTGACAGTTATTGATGGAATTGCCGTCAAAGAGAGGAAAGAGATGAGAAGCATCACCCCCCCCTGAATTGGCGCCAACGCTTGCATTTTAAGTTTTGACCATCGCTGATAGCTCAATGCCCAACGCCAAACTCCTACGCTACCATATGTCTCTGTCTCAAAGTTGACAGCCCTTGACACTCTTAGCCTCCCCGTGACATTCGAAACGGACAGCAGAGGATGGGTATATTAGCCCGCCCATTTTCCGCCCTGCTGTCCCTCCCCTCTTCCCTCCTACAACTACCTTCCAAGCCTCCAATCTGCCGTGACAAAGCCTCACAGCCTGCTCTCATTGCCCCAAAAAGCTTCTCAAGATCACTGAACTCAATAAGTGAACTCAATTTTTATCAAACACCGCGCCTGTTCGAGTTTCGATAGCTCACAGACCAAAAACGCGGAAAAACAAGTGTGTACCAAGTGGAAGGGCAAAAAGCTCCCACAGAGTCAGAGAACGAGAAGCAAATAAACAGCAACTGGTTGAGCAACAAGCTCCCAAAGAGTCAGAGAACGGAAAGCAAGTGCAAAGCAACTGGTCGAGCAACACGCTCCTAAAGAGTCAGAGCACGAAAAATAAGTTCAAGCACCTGGTCGAGCATCAAACTCCCTCAGCCTCCAAACGCGGAAGAGCAAGTGCGAAGCAACTGGTAGAGCATCAAGCTCCCACTGCGTATCAGCATCAAAAGTAAGTGCAAAGCAACTGGTCGAGCCTTTAGCTCTCTCAGCCTCTAAACGGCCAAAAGCAAGTGCACAGCGCCCGCTAGAGCATCTCGCTCCCACGTCCTCACAGCACGGAAACCAACGGCTCAGGTCTCGCATCAAACAGCGATTGAAGCCGAAAAAAGACTTCGCACCTCTTAAAAGGAGATAAATTCATCTCAACCTTAAAAAACCTCCTCTTATCATCAACCTCAAAAATCGTCAAATCACAAACTTCAAAACAAAACTGTACTCACTCACGTTCATCCCCCTACTCTTACACATACTAAATACCCCTTTCAGTACATACAACCTCCAAAATGTCCGCTCTACAAACCCCACCAGTCACCCCAACCAAGGCCGCATTTGACGCCGTCAACGATATTGCTGCAGCCCGCCACCCCAACCCTCCGCACAATCACTCCCTGACACCACTACAACTGCTGCCAACGCGCCTCAACTACCGCCGTAAACAGGCACTGAGAGGATTACAGCCTCGACTTATCATCTTGACAGAGGTGGAGATTGCTCGAGCAGCGCCACGGATGCACAATGCCATGTGGGGAATCGACAGGGTCGAGGAGAGTGAGAGAGCTGAGGCAGCGGCCATTTTGGAGTCGGTTGCCAGTCGTTCGATTGTGTGGAAGAGAGATGGGCGGTTGTTCACGAGGTGGTTGTCTGATGATGAGGTTTGTATCCCCCTACTGTTCCTGTCGGGGAGTGATGCTGACGCATGGTTTAGAGAACGAGCGGTCGCGTTTATGACCGCCTCTGGGAACTCGAGACCGCAAGACTGATCCCTTGGAGGTATGCCGACGCGGATTACACCGGCCCGTCCATGGTCTACGATGTCCTCACTGGTCACGTCAGAAGACTACAAATTCAAGACCAGGCCAGGTTCAGAGACGTCGGAGATAACCTTGGCGTGTGGGGCCGCGAGATGGAAGTTACGAAGAAGTTGAGGGGGGGGGGAGTGGAGAGTGAAGATGAGGAGGAGGAGGATGAGGAGATGCGGGATGAAGATTCCGAGGAAGACGAGTCTCAAGAAGAGGAGTCTGAGGAGTCGGAGGAGTCGGAGGAGTCGGAGGAGTCGGAGGAGTCGGAGGAGTCGGAGGAGTCGGAGGAGTCGGAGGAGTCGGAGGAGTCGGAGGAGTCGGAGGAGTCGGAGGAGTCGGAGGAGTCGGAGGAGTCGGAGGAGTCGGAGGAGTCGGAGGAGTCGGAGGAGTCGGAGGAGTCGGAGGAGTCGGAGGAGTCGGAGGAGTCGGAGGAGTCGGAGGAGTCTGAAGAGTCAGAGGAAGATGACACGGATGAAGACGAGCTGATGGGAGATGAGTGAAAGGGATGTGACAAGAAGTGGGTGGATGACCACATTTACAACACTCCATTGACCTTGCTGGCGACTTTTAAACTCGGAATCGGACAAGCAAATTCGACAACCAACAAATTGGGAAAAGCAAATGTGTGAATTGGCGTTTGGTCTTGGCTGGTGGTTTGGGTATTGGCTTGGCTTGGATTGGCTGGCTCATGAGCGGTTTTCGGGATGGCGTTTTTTTGTATCCGTGGGTTGGTGTCTAGGGCCGGCGAGTGTCGTCGGCATCAACCTAAAAAAGCATTGTTTATGTGGTGGTTTGGGTGGATTGGAGTTATCATCAGCACAAGTTTCATCAATATCAGAAAGTGCAAAACTTCACATCGAGGGTATTGGCCCAAGACTTGCAGGCACAACTGAAGCAGTTATTATTACAATGAAACCATATTCTCTTCATGATGAGAACCTTGATTTAATATTTGATATTGGCTTTATCATAGACCAACCCAGCCTGTGTGAGCACGCATTGTGGGGGTGTGCACACGCTTCGTTCTTGTCTTCCTTTCTGTAATACATTCTCGTATATATGCTGTGTATCAGCCACGGCAGGAGAATAAACTGTCATACTATGCACATGGCCGTAGACACGGGGGAATTTGGCATCCGGTCTGACCTGTTGTACAAAAGTCGTGTACTCTTCTGTCCCAAAATGGCCATCTGCTTGACGATTTTTACCGAACCATAGGTTCTACACCGTTGGACCTGCATTACGGTAAAGTGTCTTACTTACCAGGCCTAACCTGCCAACGAACAGTGAGCTCGGGACTAGAATCCACGTTAGACAAGGGTGTTGCGGGCCAATCCGACGGCTGTGCTCGGTAGTTGGATTATTTTGGGATCGTTGACGTCAGATGTGGAATGTGGCTTTCCCCAAGAACCAAATACGAGGCTCAGCCAGAGGATTAGGTCCCATGGATCCTTACGGATCAACATGACAGGTTCCTTTAGTGAACGAAAATACGAGACGATCAACATGGCAGGTTCCCTTAACGACCATATTATTGCGACGCTTTGCGGCTGCTCAACCCTCGGCTACTTGATCAACACGTCAACATGTCGATCTCCTGCCTCACGTGCCTTCTCAGTGGCTGCCCGCATACGAGGTGGATAGTAAGCCTTGGGAGAGCCTTCCCTTTTTTCGTACGACAGTGAGACAAAACTCGGAGATGGGTATATAAACGGGGGAAGTTTCCCAAGGTTTTGGCTTGGTCATGCTCAGGATTATCGATTGATCAATATCAACTCCATCCACACACACTCATCACACCGCTACTCAGTTAGAAAATTATACAATATCTAAATAATAAACTCGCCTCGGCACTATGCGTACAGACTTCATCGCCGCCCTGTTGGCAACAGCCGCCACCTGCACCTCCGCCTCAGCCATCCCCCAGCACCAATCCCGCAACACCTGCCCAAACATCCCCTTCTTCCAAGCAACCCACTACACCTGGGGCTGCTCTCCCGGCGGCTGCAGCGCGAGCTTCAACCTCGTCGCCGCCGCCGGCTACCGCGAAGGTGCCCCCGGCTTCAACGTCAAATGCAGCCCTATCTTCATCCAGCAGTTGTGGGTGCCCTGCCTCAACGCCGACGGGAGCGAGTTGCCGGCCACATCGCGGGTTGAGGCTATCTGGACGGAGGGCCCGGATTACGAGCGTCAGTTCCTTGGGGTGGCGCATATTTATCAGCGAGAGGATGGGAAGACGGTTAATGCCACAGCGCGCTGGGATATTTTGCCTGAAAGGGTACCGGTGGACTTCTTATTCCCTGTGACGATTATTAGTTAGTTGGAGGGCATATGCTTCGCACTTGTTTGTGGGTAGATTTGATAGCGCAGTCAATCAATTTTGGGGAGAAGCTGGAGCATAATAGGAAATAATTAGACAAAAGCACTTGCTGGACAAAGTTTGTCCCAAGGGAAAGGTGCCATAAAGTAATGTAACGCGCGTACATTGCGATCTGCACAGTATCACAATTGCCGCTCCTATACCGCATCTCTACTATCCCCAGTATAATTCCAACGACCCGTTATTATATTACCAGGTCTTTCCATGATCGGAAACAATGAACGGCATCCGGCCTGACTTGTAGGTCACATAGTAGGCTGCTTTAATCATTCAGGGGGTGCTCCGGCACGACCCGCATGCGGAGAATAAGAATGCCGACATCCCCGGCAAGTGCTTCTACCCAGAAGCACTGGCCGGGGATGTCGGCGTTCTTAGAGTAGGTACTCATAGAAGGATCTACATTAACGATAGAGATCAATAACACCGTTTATCTAGCATGAGACATGATACCCAAGCATAGAGCTCCAGCTACCATCAGTGTTTATCAAATCGATAATTCCGTTACTATCACTTGCCATCAATGCACTGTAAATATTCCGCAACGTTCCTGAAGTATGTTATGAACTCTCATTAATATTTGTCTCTAACCATCAACATACCCTTAATATACCCACAGTTGAATCCGCAATTTGAGAATAATGTAATCGATTAATAGTGTAAGTATCTACATGTATATCCTCCTGCCAAATGAATAACCTTTCTTACCTTCCTAAGTTCGCGATGGGTCATGCACCCCATGCCCACTAGGTCTCTTGCGGGATCCCTGCGTTTCATGCTTGGGCACGGTCCCAATCGAAACATGCATGCTTTCCTTCTTTTTGCCCAGATGTCATTCTCCTCAAATTCGAGCTAATCTAATTTCCTCATATTCCAAGACCCTACGTTTCATGACCATACGTTAGGTGGCCGTTACGTTCCACAAATGTTACATTCGAATATAAGGTATGGCGAGAGCGAGCTAACAGAACCATGCTTCACTTAGCATTGAGACGATTAGTTTAATAATTTAGGACTCGATGGTTTGGGAGACAAAATCTGTAACAAGCCAGTTAGTAAATATGTAGTTAACTTGGACCTTAGTGTTGTGGCCGGCTGTCCAATGTAGATGCTATCAAGAAATATCATTCAGAAACGGTATTATCTAGCGACGTGAGCCTCTATTTTTTTAATAACCAACCCATGTTACAGTCATGTCATATATTTAGGTATTCTAGGACCCCGCTTATAAACTCTACGACGGATAACTGACCCGTAGATGCAGCCCAACTTATCCACAACTTTAATTTTGCGTTCTAGCAAGCCAACTTAAAACCCTCAAACAGCAAGGTTACTTCTAATGTCAATTCAAACGCTTTGCCGCTTTATATACGACCGTTACATACAACCTCATGGATGCTACTATGTGTGCAAGCTGTGCATGCAACTATAGGACGCTGCTGCTTCTATATGGAGATATAAGAAAGCATATATAAGATAGTTAAGAATACCGTAACACTTTTAGTTTGCCCTGAAGCAATATCTATCACTACTTCTCACATTAGGAAATAACTTCTGTCTTCTACTTAGCTTTACAATGCTCGGCTACCTTCCTATCGTCACTGCCCTCCTAGCAGCTGGCCCTACAATGGCCCATATGGAACTAAACTCGCCATATCCTCTTCGCAGTCAATTTGACCCGGCTAATGACTATACCGTTATTGACTACTCTATGACTTCGCCCCTCCTCGCAGATGGTGCGTATCCTGTACCGTTTTTAATGTAGCCACTTAACATTATCTAGGCTCAAACTTCCCTTGCAAAGGTTACCAAACCGACGACTTCCGTGCAACCGCAACCTACACCGCTGGGAACACCTATAGCATCTCCCTTACTGGATCCGCTACTCATAATGGGGGTTCATGCCAGCTATCCTTGAGCTACGACAATGGCGCCACCTTCAAGGTCATTCAGTCAATGCTCGGCGCTTGCCCTCTGAATTCGAATTATAACTTCGTCGTCCCGTCCGAAGCACCTAACGGCGCGGCCCTATTGGCGTGGACATGGTTCAATCTCACAGGAAACCGCGAGATGTACATGAACTGCGTGGATGTGGAAGTCATTAATGACGCAGGAGACGCTGCGAAGTTTAGTGCTCGGCCTAACATCTTTGTGGCAAATGTCAACAACGGCTGCGCAACAGTGGAGGGTAAACAGACGGTGTTTGCGAATCCGGGAGATGAAGTTATCTATGGTGGCGGAGTAACTAGCAGCAGCCCTGTCTTCCCGATTTGTTAAATGGTCGAAGTAGGGTTATAGGATGAGTTCGAGCGCTCTTGTACGACCTTTTTTCAGACGAGTAGTTAGCTTGTGGGGAGGATATTAGTACAATACTATGGATGGATATATTTAGGCAACAACGTCTCTGAGAGACGCATTCCCATCCACCCTTCTTCATACATGCTCATCCAACCACCTGAGTATCCGCACCAATACCTCATCCCGATCCAGATCATTAAGTAACTCATGGCACCCCCCCTTCACCTCCACCAGCACCTTATCCACCGACCCTATCCCCTCTACCAACCCCCTACTTCCCGCCACGTCAGCCCAAGCATCGGCCGTCCCATGCAACACCAGCGTCGGAACCCTCCACTCCTCCAACCCCGCCCTCACCTGTTCCGCCACCCTCCCAGCACTGACCGCCGTAAAAAACGACACCCCTTTCCTTACTATCTCCCCATCTCCTTCCATCTCCCTTCTCTTCCCTTCGTCCCTCGTCATTCCACCCTCTCCACCCCCAAGCCCCGGCACAGTCCACTCCGGAACCACTCTCGCCGCGATACCGGCCACCATGCCCACAAGCCACACTATCGGCTCTGGAATAACCGGGCTAAGCAGCACCACCCCCGTTACACCAGCCGAATCCGCAATCACACTTCCTGCCGTCACCAAGCCCCCCAGCGAATGCCCAATCAGAAATATCTTACCTGTCCCTCCAGCGACTCCAGCGCCTCTATACTCTTCTTCCACCACCTCTCTCTGTAGCCGCAGTCGCACCCCCTCACTCACCGCCTCCTCCACATCCACCACGCCCCTCTCCCCAGCCGACTTCCCATGCCCCCTTAAATCCAGCGCCTCAACATGAAAACCATGGTCAAGCAGCGCTGGGATCAGAGCGTGGTGCCACGTGACGTAGCGCTCTGCGTATTCGCCGAAGCCATGTTGGAGAATGATGGTACCCCGGGGTTCGGAGTGAGGCGTGGGCCAGATGTGGAGGGTGAGGCCGGAGGGGAGGGGGATGGTGTAGTGGGTTAGGATAGAAGAGGAGGGGGTGGCTTCGGAGGGGAGGGTGGAGAAGGGAGAAGTCATGGTCTGGAGTCTAGGGAGCTGAGCGGAATAGTCGACGGTGTTGTCAATGTTGTGCCACTGAGTAGTGGCCGGAGTTGAGTATAATTAGTATAGCCCGTCATGATGATCGTGAACTCGTTATCGGATCCTTTAGTGCACGCGACAAGATGACTTAACTTGTTGTAACGGCGCTAACGGCTATACGCGCACACAGGAGTGGATTCACATTTTTAGTGTTGCGGTATGACCCCCCCAGACCCCAGACGTATGAACTTAGGGCAAAACACATGCTAAGTCGGAGCAACAGCCGAAAAGGCAGTGAGCCCCACGGCCAAGAAAAAGGTGGGGGGCTAAGAAACAACAACACCTTATGAAGCCCAGCACGTGGAGTATGTGCTTTCGACTTCCTTCTCATCCAATGAGTTGGGCATGCTCGCCCACGGTTTATGGATATGAAACTCTGACAAGGTAGCGCTTCCTTGCGAGCTCGCTGAGAATGGCATCTTTAAGCTTGTACCTGTCTGATGTGGGTTCTGGAAACATGCGGTCGAAGGCATTGCATCGAAGATCATTCTCATTTATCTATTATCCTTGCTTCATACGGGCCGATGGCGGCTAGTTTGATGGGATGGAAGGCCAGCTAGAACGTACGTGGAAGCTATAGCTCATTATACGTATATTGCTTTTGCATTATGGCCTCGTGCCTATATATACCGAGATATTACCTCGTCATAGCCCCCTTCTCACTTTCCCATCCACCCATTCCACTCGTTTCCCGCTGCGATGAAGTCCCTCTCCTTTGTCCGCGACGTCGTCGTTGCCTGTGGCGTGCTGCAATCCCTCGTCCACTGCGCAACTGCAGCACCCGAGGTCGACCTCCCAATCTCCGCCACCACAGCAGATGTTGAATCTGATATCTCTGCTGTGTACTACTCGTCCCGCCCACTTCTCCTCGGCAACGACGGCTCAGCTGCAACAGGCGGTTTCCACGCCTGGTCCCTCGACAGCAATGCCTCGATATTGCCCGAGGTCTCGGCGAAGACGGGAGGTCGGTCGAAACTCGTGGCGGCTGTCTATGATGTCGGCAAGAAGGACTTGATCGTCACCATTGCGATGCCAGATAGTGTGTTGCGTGTCTTTGATGCGGAGGGTAAGGGAGCCCAAGTGGCCGAGAAGAAGGCGATTGGGGATTGGTCGGCGTTGTGCCCGTGGAAGAGTGCGGAGAGTGGGAACCAGTACTTTTACCTGTTTGGCAAGAAACAGGCCGTGCAGTATCTGGTTGAGAAGAAGGAGAAGAAGGTTGAGGTTGTTGAGGTAGGTTGATGGCTCTTGCTGGGCAGGGTATTTTGCTAATTGGAACTAGATCCAAACTTTTGACCTGCCTGTGGAGGCTTCGTCTTGTGCTGTGTCTTCGGCGGCCGGTCTTGTCTATTTCAGCGGTGATGATAGCAGGGATGTGTACGCATTCAGGACTGCAGAAAGCACTGTCGCCCCTACAGTCAGCGTTATTGGAGAAGCTAATGACGATGTGACTGGGATTGCCACCTATATCGGCAAAAAATCGGACTACCTCCTGGTCGCTCAAACCGACATTGTTGGTGTATACTCAACCAAGTTCGCACTTCTTGGCTCCATGAAGATTACTGGTGTTGAAGACGCTGAAATCCAGGGCCTATCAATATACCAAGGAAAAACCAAGAAATACCCTGGAGGAGTTTTGGCGTTCGCAATTGAACATGAAGAAGGAAAAGGCTTCGCCATCAGTTCCCTCCAATCTGCTTTCAAATCACTAAAGTTAGATACCAACACTAACTACGACCCGAGCTCTGAATCCGACGACAAAGATACTATCTGTGACAACTGCAACGATAATGGCTTTTGCGTTAAATCGGCTCGTAGGTCGTCTAGCTCTTCCTGTTCCTGCTTCGCTGGCTTCACAGGCAAATCTTGCAAATCAGTCACCTGCACTGACAACTGCTCTGGCCATGGAAAATGCATCGGAGCCAATGAATGCCGTTGCGACGCCGGATGGGGCGGTCTGCACTGCTCATTCTTGCTCGTCGCACCTAAGCTTGAGACCGAGGCCAATGGTGGTGACGGTGACGATCCAGCGATCTGGATCTCCCCCATCTCCTCCGACCAATCTCGCATCGTCACAACCACAAAATCCGAAGCGGGCGCTGGCCTTGCAGTATTTAATCTCGACGGCAAAATTCTCCAGACGCTGCCGGCAGGCGAGCCTAACAACATCGACATGATCTATGGCTTCGCACTGGGCAACAACCGCACCATCGACCTCGCCTATGCCGCCTGCAGAAAGGATAACACCCTCTGCCTCTTCGAAATGAGCGCCAACGGAACCCTGTCCAACATCCCCGGCGGCGAGCAGCCCGTAGTCGCGGACTACGACGTCTACGGCTCCTGCGCTTACCGCTCCCCCAAGACAGGAGTGCATTACCTCTTCGTCAACAACAAGAAGGCGGAGTACCTCCAGTACTCCCTCACGTCATCCCCTAACGGCACCCTATCCACCACCCTCATCAGGCAATTCATTGCCGGCTCGGGCGGTCAAGTCGAAGGATGCGTCACCGACGAAGAAAACGGTTTTCTCTTCGTCGGCGAGGAGCCCGAGGGGCTCTGGAGATACGACGCCGAGCCCGACAACGCCTCCCCCGAAGGCGTCAAGATCGCTAGCGTAGCCACCTACCCAAACCATAAAGCCGGCGACCTCTACTCGGATGTCGAAGGCGTGACGCTCGTCCCCGGCAAGACGGCCTCCGAGGGTTTCCTCATGGTCAGTTGCCAGGGCGTGTCGGGCTACAATGTGTATGAGCGCGCGCCGCCGCATGCGTTTGTGCAGACTTTCACGATTACGAACTCGGCCGATGGGAGCGTTGATCATGTCACTAATACTGATGGGATTGCGGTTGTGGGGAACAGACTTAATGCGCTGTTCCCGGCGGGATTGGTGGTTGTGCATGATGATGCTAATGAGTTGGCGGGAGGGGGGACGAGCGAGGAGGCCAGCTTTAAGTTGGTTAGTTTGGCTGATGTTTTGAAGGGAGAGCTTTTGGATAAGGTGGATAAGGAATGGGACCCCAGGGCTTGATACCGTGGTACGGGATGGTGAAAAGGGGATTTTGTGATAAGATCGTTTTGGATTAGAGTTGAGGCCTGCCTTATTGAAAGGCCCCTATTTATATAGCGGAGCACTGAACGTCATGTATTAAAGAGCACTCTATATTAAAGTAGCACCGCCCTCTACCAATTTTGCAGAGGCAACAAAATCCTGTGAATGCTCCAGCTCTAGCCTGCCTCAGACCCCTCAAAGATGTCGTGCCTCTATCATTCTGTTGTCTCAAGTCCCTTGCAAGATGCAAGGCAGTCAGCCAGGCTAAACTTGGCTGGTCCTCAGTGACTGGGGGATGGCAACGCGGTGGCAGCCAGTCTAGAGCAGTTTCGGCTGTCTGTCCGCAACGTACGATTGTATTCCACGAAGTAGACGATGAATCCAGTAGTGGCAGATTGTAGGTGATATTGCTTACAACCCGCAATGTCTTTGGTTACGCCATTGTCCTGCTCAGTCAGTCACTATTGTTGCCGCTGTCGTACATCATTTTTGTTATAAGCGGAGCCAAACGCCTCTATCTCTATGACGAGATCCATACCGCACCCCCAAATCTATCCGTCGGTTGTGCCACATTCGGTGCAACAACCTTGGCCTTTAGAAAGCAGTTTCCACCTGTATTCCCAAGCGCCAATGTGAGATTCCCAATCCACACTATGAGGGCGCAAGGATCCAGGGGATGGGCATCACTCTGCTTTGCACACTCATCCATACAGAGATCGATAGTTTTGGTTCTGGTCTTGACGAGGTCGTCACCAGTGTAGTTGACATCGCAGTTGATTAGGTAGGTATAGTTACTGGATGATCCTGAAGGGATGGTGCTGTAGGTTGTGGCGTTGATCGCAGGGCAGTCGAGAGGTAGGAGGCCGGACGTTGGGAAGGGCTCTGCGGGAGTGATCGATGATGTGGGTGTGCTGCTGCTGGTTGGGGTGACCGATGATGTGGGCGTGCTGCTGCTGGTTGGGGTGGCTGAGGGGGTAGAAGAAGGGCTAATAGTTAAAGTCAGCTCATGCTAGATGTTACAACTGAAGAGCTCCAGTGCGCTTGTCGCCAACCTTTGATTATCCTCCGACTTATTGGCGTTCTTCGCAGCTATGGAGCCTCCAACGCCTCCCCCAACAGCAGCAGCCACAACCACGATGGCTGCTACAACAAAGACAATCCAGAATGTCCGTCTTGCAAGTCCACATATCCTTCCATCTCGTCCTGCACTGCGCTCCTCAACCACAGTGTCCTCCTTGAAATACGGTACTGGCAACCTTGTGGGCTCGGCTGCCTTGGTATAGACCTCCAGGCCTTGATTATCCGTACGGACTTGCAAACCTTCGCTGTCTGGATAGGACATGGTGGCTATAATTCTTAACAAACGACAACAAATGGCATTGATTGTTAAGGACAGGCAACGCGCCACGATTTAATACAAAAAAACAGAACGAGGCAGGGAGAGGGGATTGTGAAGCCGCTAATCAGCCGCCCCTTAGATTAGTATGCGCTAGATATGCAGGTGAGGGTCCTGTCAGCATAGCTATTGCTGTCACCCAATCAGCCAACCAATGCATATTTCCGTGACTATTTATGGACCTGCCTGTAGCGTATGACAAATAATGGGTGCGACAATCCTTCACTCGAAAAGGCGGAGCATAGTTCCATGCACGGTCTATAATCGTTAACGCAAGCTGCAAAACTTCGGCCTGGCTTGGTAGGCAACCTTATCAGTAGAGAGGTAGTTATACAGACGCTTGTTGCTTATCCCAATCGAAAGCGAAGCGATGAGTTAATTCCAACAAATTAAGTAGTGGGGACTTTCATCACGTAAATCTGCAGGGTAAGCACTAGTAATAATTTCAGAGCATAGAGCGATAACCCTGAAGGATTCCACTTACGGTTGTGAAGATTGAGATAGGAACGAGTGAGTGGCAGCTTGGCACAGAGCAAAGTGGTTTCTCATTGGAAAAGTTCTAGAATAACGCCCATGCATGGCACAGTTTAGTCTCCGACTCAAGCAATATCGATCGGACTTGGCGATGGCGGCGGACGTAACCAATGGTCCGTCCCGCTGTCTGGGGTACTTGTGACAACCCCTTGGGCGCAATAAGGCTTAGCGGTGATTAGGCTACCACCGTACCACCGTCCAGGACCACCTTCTTCATGAACTACTGAACCACAAACAACGTAATCGCAACCAATCAGCTTTATTTACGATTATCAGCAGCCAGAACGGAATTGTAGCATTAATGGTTTGTCCACTGCTCCTTTTGATTGCATATATTAACGAACTATAACATTTCTTGTCAAACCTCGTGACGCGCCAAAGTTCAACCTCAATTATACTCAGAAGCAACACCACCAGGCTTCTTCGGCGTGCCCCACCTTTGTTTGTAGTGCCCATAAGACGGCAGCATATTCAATCGGACGAAGGCATCCAGTTGAACGGAGGTATCCACAGATCTGGCGCAGGGTTAAAAAACATGTCGAGATGGCAAGATGCCGTCACGCTCAAGGTTCAAGGACCCCACAAAGAAGACAAGGATGACCACATGGAGACATTACAGAGTCAACTTCAAAACGCCCAAAAGGAAATCCAATCCCTCAAAATCGATGGAGACACCCCCTCCGACGCAGAATGGAAGCTCATGGGCGCCCACTTCAACGACGTCCAAAACCTAGAAATAGAATCCGGCTACAACGAAGAATTGAACGATGCGCTGATCCCAACACACTGGCCAATCGAGCGCCTATTAATTAGCTCCTCATGCGGCGAGAGGTTTAGCAGCCCCTTCGTGCTAGAAGGTAAAGTCAAGCACCTCATTCTCTTGCTCACAGCAGGATTGCGCTTCGAAGGGCCCACATCGAGTGAGCTTTCACGCGCAAACAAAGAAGCAATTGAGCGAGGCGAGGCAAAGGCAGAATACGTTACAGTGCGCGAACGAACGCCAGAAGAACGCAAGATTCAGATTATATCGCTGCCCGGTCTTGCTTTTGACTGGCTACGCGACAAATACACCAACCCCGATCGTTCGACTGATCCAGAAACTCCAGCTCCAGAGCATGTCAACACCGAGATACTGGAGGTGCTCGAGAATGACGCCCTCGACACCTTCACACGCATGACCGTCGCCCTACCGCACATTGTACTAAACCTAACGACGCTGAATCTTCGCTCGACTAACGGACACGACTTCCATCTCACGCCAGAGGATATGTTCCACCAGATTCTGCCGCAGATTACCGAGCTCAAAACGTTCGTGTTCACCGTGGGCGATATTTTCGAGGAGGACAACTTTCTACCTCTGTTGTATCAGCAGTTTCCCCCGAATATTTCTACACTACGCTTCCGCGGCCCAGTTTCCCTCGCCAAATCAGAGCATTGGAAGAAGTGGGTTGAGGCGTTCGCAAACCCGGAGTACCTCCCCAACCTCACAAGACTGAGCTTCGTGCTTGACCTTGCGTATGACGATGAGGAGGAAGGCGGGAGGAAGAGGCGAGCAATGGAGGAAGAGCTGAGGGAGGGTAAGAGGGCGTGTAAGCAGTTGTTTGACGGGCTGAGGAACCGGGATATAGTTGTTGAGGCTTTTCACGACGAGTGGGCTGAGCAATCTGTATCCTTTGATAAAGTCGATGAGCGCTGGGAGGAAACGAGTGATGGGCAATGAGATGGCGCCTATAGATGTGTAGCACAAGTTCGCCAATACGAGAAATTCGCAACTCTTGAAACAAGGCTGGGCGGACAGTGGTTCGAGTGAAGAATTACCAAAGATCAGCCACATATGCATGGATATGGATTCTAGATGCAGCATTCTTAAACGAGTGTAAGGTACGATTGCGCCGGTGATGAGCTCGGCGACAAGCCCGCAATGAGGTCTATAAAGCTACATTGTATTGGATATTTGCCGCACCACTACAGGCTGATGATTTACTAGTCTGAATCTTGGGCCATTCCAGACCCTGGAGTCCTGGGGTTGAGGCCCTGCTCCGCCCAGCTCTGCCATGGGAAGCTGCGCTGGCAGATGGAGCCCAGAAGTGTCGCCTGAGAGAGAAGCGCCTAGATACTAGCCCAATCAGCACCAGATTTTCCAAAAAGCCCAACAAAAAAGCCTTTATGCTACAGTACTATACATTATTAGCTTTAGCAGCTTACCACCATGCGGTCTCCGTCTCCATGGGCATTTATAATCTATTGACGACTCCCTTCTCCGTGCTTCATAGGAACTTTGCAGACTTAGGCATATAAAAGCAAGTTTTCCAAGTGTACTCTCCTGACAGCCTAATTTAGTGCTGAAGTCATCTATCAGCAATGGGTCCTAGGCATCCTATCGATCGAGGCAACCACGATCTTCCTGCCACCTCAAACTCTCCATTAATCGAGCTCCAAGACTTGACTTTCGCAGCACGGCATCAGAGCCTCCGAGTCCTCCTCCGGCGATGAAAAATCCTACAAATTCCGTATTCAAAGGCCCTCCATCTGTTTCAAGCTTGTGGAAGTTTCCCCTACAACTGCTGCTTTGGTTGGCTTTGGTCTGGGTTGGTTGGAAATCTACCAAAGCGACGGTCCGAGACCACCGCTCCCCCATGAAGCACACTAACAGTCACCATCTATGCTAGGTCTTCCATTCTCATATCAGGGGTTCGCCCACGGAGTTCGGAGTTCGGAAATTCCTAACAAAATGAAAAATAGACAAGAAAGTGTAAGAATTGTCGAGCCCCTCCCAGTCGGGGCGTAATGTCGCGCTGTTAACGGTCAATTCTGTTGCTAGCATTATGACTGCGATGGCATCATATTTCCAGACAAGGGTCTTGGTACCCACACCGGATAGCAAGCGTACCAACCCATGGCGTCCATTCTGGCACGTTAATATCTACCGAAAGCTTCTTTACATAATACTTCTATTATCACCAATGCCCATATACTTCCTGTAAGTGGTATGTAGAGCTTTAGATATTCTCAATCAGTTGCTCATACAATAAACATGTACCTCGGCTGATGTGATTACTATCTAGAAATGACTTAGAAAACGACATGGATGGGAAAACGGCTAAATGGCACACTAGCGTCAAAGTCGCCATGATTACTATTCAACAAGCATAATTACCCTGCGAACAACATGCTTTGATTTATCAGCGAAAGCTCAAGGAAGGAAATCCTTTTAACGTATATAATATGGCTATAGGAATTGAATAATAGGTTCATTAGAGTTGTGATTAAGTATTCAAAATGTCATCAAAAGAGATATCCAGCGGGTCATCCCAAGATGAACAAGAGGTCCCTCTGCCAGAAAACACCTCAGAGGCGCATCTAACAGAAAAGCCCATCGGACCACCCCCTGATGGCGGCTTCGCAGCGTGGTTGCAAGTGCTGGGGGCATTTCTTCTCTTCTTCAACTCTTGGTGAGTAAATATATCCAGCGTTATGCGCGTGCTAACTGTTTCAGGGGCATTGTGAATACGTTCGGTGTCTACCAAGCCTTTTACCAAACTTCCCTCCTTCAATCGCGCAAGTCCTCGGATATCTCGTGGATTGGGACGTTTGGAGCATTTTTACTCGTGTCACTTAGCATCATCAGCGGGCCAATATTCGACCGAGGACATGTTCGTGGCTTGCTTGTTGCAGGGACCTTCTTCAGCGTTTTTGGGCTGATGATGACGAGCCTGTCAACGGAGTACTATCAGCTCTTCCTCGCTCAGGGCGTATGTGTCGGTATTGGCGGAGGACTCCTGTTTCTCCCTAGCGTGGCCATCGTCTCGACGTACTTTTCGAGCAGACGTGGCATAGCCACAGGAATCACGGCCGCAGGAGGCAGCATCGGCAGCGTCTTGTATCCCATCATCTTTCGTAAGCTGCAGCCGCAGATCGGATTCGCCTGGACGACGAGGGTTATCGCGTTCATAGCGCTTGGCACTCTCTCGATTAGTGTCGCGATCATAAAGTCACGACTCCCACCGCCGAAGAAGGCGCGTGCTATGCTCGATATCAACGCTCTCAAGTCCGTGCCGTTCGTGCTTTTTAGCTTTGGGATGTTCCTCGCATTTGCGGGGTTGTATATTCCAATATTTTACATAATCGTCTACGCCCAGCGACATGCAAATGTCGAGTCCGACATGTCGTTCTACCTTCTGTCGATCCTGAACGGAGCGTCTGTGTTTGGGCGCATTCTGCCTGGCATTATCGCGGATAAATTCGGGGCTATGAATGCGCTGACTGTGGTCACGGTTTTGGCTGCTGCATTTGCCTATGCGTGGGTCGCCATAGACAACCTTGCGGGGCTGATAGTCTTTGGTATCATATACGGCTTCTTATCTGGGGCGGTTGTGTCGCTGCCTCCTCAGGTTCTCGTCAGGCTGGTGCCCGACATGCGGCTCGTCGGGACGTGGATGGGCATGTCGCTATGCTTTGCCGCACTCGGGATTCTCATTGGTAGCCCGATTGCGGGTACCATCATTGATGTTGTTGAGGGGCAGTTTTCGCATATGCTGATTTTGTCGGGCAGCTTTACGATGGCGGGTGGGATAGTTTTTATCGTTGTGAGGATGGTTTATTTGAAGTAGCGGGCATATAAGAAGCATTGGTGCTGTTCTTGTTTTTCTCCGTGAGGGAAATAGGAGAGATGCGGGCATATAGATGGCGTTAAATAGAGGGCGGCTGGATTTTAGGTAGTTGTTTGGAGTAAAGCTGAGCGAATAGTAATTCGAGTGATGAAAACAAGGCCTGCACCCTAATGTCTGTAGGCGATAGCTAAGTAGTACCTTATTAGATTATAATATTTATTCTATAGCCGACCCGAGTCTGGCCGCCATATACCAGACATTAGAGGACTTGCATTAACAAGATCTGGATTGGCCTGATCAAGAGATGTGATTCCAAGCAGCTTCATACCAATAGATAACTCCTCTGCTAAAACTAGAGAAATGTCAGCCGTGAATTGGGGAGTGACAGGGTTGGAAGCATACTATCGAGACACTTTTCCACACCCGCTGCGCCGTAAGCTGCGAGTGCATATAGGATCGGCCGACCAATTCCCACGGCCGTAGCACCTAAACACAACGCCTTGAGCACATCTGCACCATCACGAAGACCACCATCAACAAAGACTTCAATACTGCTGAGTACTTCAGGATAATAGGTACGGATCTCTAGAAGAGTCAAGAGAGAACTCGGAGATCCATGGCTCTGTCTCCCTCCGTGATTGCTCAGTAGAACACCTTGGCATCCATATTCAGCCGCCAATTTGGCATCCGCTGCGGACTGGATTCCCTTGAGAACGATAGGCCCAGCCCATTCTTCTCTGATCCACTTCAAATCTTTCCATGTTAGGCTGGAGCTTAGCTGTCCTGGTACTGCTCTACCTCCAAACGCTGGCGCGAAGCTGTTCTCACCTCCTGCCTCTTTGACGAGAGGTATAGCTTCTTCCTCCACACCTAACTCTAGGGCTTCTTGAGCTTGAAGATATCGGTCCGCGGTGCGCTTACCAAGTACTGGAGCGTCAACAGTAATCCACAGGCCCTTGTAACCTGCCCTTTTCACCTTCTGAATGAGGGCATTGGCTCGATTTCGATCCGTGGGGATGTAGAGTTGGAAGTATAGTTGAGCAGGGCTAGTGCTATTGCCTTCTTTCTGTTGATCCACGAGGGTCTGCATGATTTCCTCGGCTGACTTGGTCGAAGCAGTGCTGATCACAGTGTGCACGCCTTTAGGTGCGATTCCCTTCACCAGGCCAAATTCTGCAGACGAGTGGGCCGACCCCAAGGTGCCCATGGATGACACGAAGAAGGGATATTGTGAGTCATGGCCAAGGATGGGCCTTCGCATGTCGATGTTCTCTACGTCTCGTAGAGCACGTGGGCGGAAAGAGATGAGGGACCAATCATCTAGATTGCGTCTCATGGATTGGCCCGAGTTAGCAGAGGCAGAGGCGTAAACCCAAGACTTGTTTGAGAGGATAGCCTTGGCGAGTGCTTCAAAGTCCGAGACTCTTACACAGAGAGATAAATGAGGAGGCATATTTTCCTCGCCTGGAGAGACTGGCTGGGTTGAGGTTGACTTGGCCAATGCCATATCCTTTGCCGTATTTGGATCCAGAGGGCCCAAGTAGCTGCCAGCTGGGAGCTGATTTATGTAGTCTAGGGAATGGTATATCCCATATGCCGCTGTTGCGTCCTACCGATGAATTTATCAATATGGATCAGCGCGAAGCATAGGTGGCAGTGACACCACAGGAGACATACTGTACCTGCATTCCTTAGTAAGATATTAGCGCCCCCGGGGTGCTGAGAGAGAAACGACGTGATGTCGTATACTTGAAGACCGATAACGATCCAACATGATTTCCTTGACGAGTGGGCCGCCACTTCAGCACCGGTTAACATTATGGCTTCTTGGACCAGACTCACAAGCTAAGGTATCTGGAGACAGTTTCATAAGTAAAAGTGACCCCGAAAGGGTCGGTTTATATCTCCTCCGCATCCCTTCCTAGTAGAGTGCGCTGACTGAAGAAGTGTTGACCCAGGAAGTGCTGTGGGGATTGTTTACACTAACCGATCATGGTTACTACTAGATGTTAGAGCGCCTAGTTGGTAAGTCTAGTCTTGTGCCGGTCTAGCTTGTGTGTCTCGTTACCGTTTTTTGGGTGCCTCGCATCGCCTCGCGTCGCCTCGCTATCTTCGTCTCCACTCTCTTCCGCGCGCCTTGTGATGACTGACCACATGGCGGCGTCTACCCCATACTCCATACCCCATACTCCATATTTGTGCTCCAGACTACAGACTCCGCACCCCACAATGCGAATCTAGCATGTCTGTGCATTTTGACTGTTGGTTACAAATGCCGTCGATTCCTGCGTCTGCAAATCCCAGTTTGAATCCCTCGGCTATGCTTCTTCAATCTTGAAAATTATCAACACTGCTTCACATTCTTCATCTCATCCATCCTTTATCCTTCTTATACGTTGTTCACCATGGGTGGCTTTCGCGCTGCTGAAGATCGGCCTACCCCCAAAGAGGTTTATAACTGGCGCCTCTATACGGAAGCCGTGATTATCGCTACTGGCTCTCTGCTGTGAGTTCCACACATCTCCCCCGTCTCCCCCCCTCCACTTACTGATAACCTTACAGGTTTGGCTATGATTCTGCATTCATCGGAACCACTATCGCTCGCACTAGCTTCATGAACGACTTCGGGATAACAACTGCCACAGCCAACTCAATATCGAGTAACATCACCTCTGCCTTCCAAGCTGGCGCTTTTTTCGGCGCTCTTTTTTGTTTCTTTAGTAGGTCCTATTCAGATCCACATTTGCTATAATCCCTAACGCTCTTTCTCTTCGTCTAGTTACCGAGCGTCTCGGCCGTAAATGGGCTCTCCAAATCAATGTCGTCGTCTTCATCATCGGCTCCATTTTGATGACCGTTGCAACTAACCAGCTCTCGTTCATATGTAGGCCACCCTAACTCCCTCAATCGGAAAGTATTTACTGATGATTAACGTAGATACTGGACGAGTTCTCACAGGACTAGGTTGCGGTGCTATCACGGCGACTGTCCCCAGTTACATTGCCGAACTCTCCATCCCATCCATTCGTGGAATGCTCACCGGATTGTTTGAAGTTGCTTACCAGATTGGTGCCGTCATTGGCTTCTGGATCAACTATGGAATTACTCAACACATCTCATCCAGCTCGGCGAACAGCTGGAGAATTCCGATGGCTTTTCAGCTGGTCCCATCAGTGGTGCTTCTCGTTGGAGGATTCTTTCTCCATGAAAGTCCTCTCTGGCTTATGCGCAAGGATAAGCTTGAGCAGGCTCACAAGTCTCTGGTGGAGTTGAGAAAGCTGCCTTTGGAGGATCCCTGTAAGTGTTCCAATCTTATCGGGCTGCAACTATAGCTAAAATGGACGCCTGTAGATATCCAAGAGGAGCTTTCAGCCATTCGCTCAAGACTTCTGGAAGAGGCAGCCGTCGCGGGCAAGTATGGAACCGGCGCCTGGGCATTCTTCAGGGGTGCCATGGACGAGGTCTCCCAGAAGGGTATGAGAAATAGGATTTTTCTTGTATTCTGCGCTTTCAGTCTGGCAAATCTCTCTGGTGCATCAGGTATGTTTGACATTCAGTTCTTTTCCAGATAAATGATCTAAAGACTGACATCTATTTAGCGATTAATTACTACTCTCCAACGCTTTTTGGATCCCTAGGGATTACTGATGTTGCACTTTATACTGGCATCTATGGTCTTGTCAAAGGTTTGTATCCAAACCTTTTTAACTCATGTAAATTTCTAACATAAATACCAGCCATTGCTTCAATCATATTTTACATTGGGCTTATTGACAAGTTTGGACGACGTCGCCCTGTTATTATTTCATGTCTTGTCTGCTCAATCTGCTTGTGGATTGTGGGTTCATATGTTAAAGTTGGCCACCCAGCTTCAATCATCAAGGAAGGAGGTGTATTGTCTCCATCTACGGTTGCCGGCGGTAAGGCCGCAACAGGAATGATTATGATATATGCCATCTTGTACGTTGAAGTAGCCCCCCCCCAAGTCTCTGAACATAATCGCTAATCACGAACCTAGCTGGTCCTTTGGTTTAAATGGTATCCCATGGATTGTTTCTGCCGAAATCTTTCCTGGCGCTATCCGAAATCTATCTGGAACCTATACTGCTCTTGTGCAATGGTAAGTGAAGCTCATCTTGAGCCGTGAGAACGTGAAGGAGAAGCTGACATTTGGTTTGTAGGGCTACCCAATTTGCTATCACTAAGGCCTTACCCTATATTTTCAGTTCCTTTGGCTATGGCACCTGGTATTTCTTTGCCGCGTGGATGCTTATCGGCACGGCATGGGCATTTTTCCTCTTACCCGAGACCAAGGGTCTTACGATCGACCAGATGGACCTAATTTTGTATGTCCTTCTCCAACCTCTTTTCAACAAAAGGTACACTAACCTTTCATAGCGGTTATCATAATAGCGGACACGTCGGGATACCGCATACCTCGATCACCAGCCGATATACCAATATGAACCAGGGCAAGGCAGATGTAGAGGAGAATGAGAATGTTGATGAGAAGGTTTAAGAAATGATACTAGAGTGAGGCTTTTAGGACAAAAATCGTATAACTTCTTTATAATGCTTATATTTATCGCAATAAATTATTCTAATACGTGCTTCGAGGAATTGGGATGAGACCCTTTGCTAAGCTACATTGAGATTTTCCGATAGACTAATGACGAAAACGTTGAAGTTGTAGAGCTCATATTGTGGTATTATCGACGTAGTATGGCGAGGGTAGCAACCGAATAACTTAGTTTCGTTACATGCAGCAGATGTTGAGTTTCTTATGAAGTCAAGCGCGTCATGCAAAAATACCCATTTCTGGGGAATGCTCTCCAGTGTGCTCAACTCGTTACACCTACTTCCTTCCTCTACCAACAACATTAGCAGTTTGCTAAGTCTGCCTTGTCAGCATAAAGTCTTACGCTACAACGGTGGCGCCAGATATCAGCACACGACCACATCTCTAATCCTATCGCTTTATGAGACTGTAATTGCGAGACTAAATTATCCGTTAAATTATACGCAACATCCAACAACGCAAAGAAATCCAATTTATGTGCGTCGCTCCCATTCATGACATTCAGGACTAGCTGCGTAAATGATACACCTGAGTCGCCACCAAGAAAAATATACAGATCCGCAGTGAATCCGTAGTGACGAGGACAGAACCGTTGGCAGTGAGCGACGCGAGCAGTGGGATGGGATCCATTGATTACCCCGCACACCAGCTCGCGTCGCGTCGCTTCGCCCAAGGGAAAGCTTCCCCACCCTATGTACATACTACCCCGCACCCCCACCCTACCTTTTGAATAATCGTAGATACCCTTTAACGTTTTACCAAAAAGCCACCGCCAGTTAGAACTTCGCATTAACGACTTTTCACCTAAATTGCGTGCTGAAAGTGGGCATCTACGAACTTCAAAATAGCGGGTCACTGCAATCATTCAAGAGAGATGGGCGGAGTGGGAGATAGTACAACCCACCCACTTGGAGGGGTAAAAGAAAGAGTTACTCGAGTATTGCGGAGGACGCCTAACGAGGGACGACTATGTATGGTCCGCATTATCGTTCAATAATCGCCCGCAATCATTAAAGCTGGACCATTTTCTCCTGGCTCACTTTTGGCTCTTTCAATCTCCATCTTCATCATCATACATACGCACGAATACCAATTAGTTTTATGCCATTTCGACCAAGATATCTCGCCTTTAACAACGAACACCATGGCGGTCTCGAAACCTAATGGAACGAATGGAACAAATGGACAGGCCATAGGCAAAGCGTTTCCTGCTGGAGTCCATGTCCCCAGCTTGACATGGTTTTCTGACAACAAAACTCAAGAGATTGATTGGCAAGTGCAAACAAAGCACCTCCGCTTTCTAATCGAGTCGGGATTACACGGCAGTATGTTCTCAGCGCTGAGAAAGCCCCGGGGACCTACAAGCTGACTTCTTATAGTTGTCATCGCTGGTACTAATGGAGAGGCGGTAACGCTCAGCTCCTCCGAGAAAGCTCAACTTATTAAGACAACACGCGACCAAGCTATTGAGTTGGGTCGACCGGAACTGCCTATCACTGTTGGTTGTGGTGGAGGATCGACAAGACAAGTGATTGAGGATACACAACTGGCAAAAGACTCCGGTGCTGATTTTGCGCTCGTCTTGGTGCCGAGCTATTTCCACTTTGCCATGGACGAAGATGCGATAGTGGCGTTCTTTGAAGAAGTATGTAGCCGATCATATGTGTCCAAGTTCCTTTTCTGACAGTGTTGATTTGCAGCTTGCCGACGCGAGTCCTATTCCTGTGCTTATCTACAATTTCCCGGGAGTCGCAGCCGGCCTCGATGTCAACTCGGAGATGCTCTCGAAGCTAGGCAAACATCCAAATATCGTGGGCGTCAAGTTGACATGTGGTGGTATTGCCAAAGTTGCACGGATACGAAACCAATTCTCTCCAGAACAATTCTGTGCACTGGCTGGTCAAAGTGACTGGTTGTTACCAGCAGTCTCTGTTGGTGGCATTGGAACCATTACAGGCCTTGCAAACATCTACCCCAGAGTAAGTTTCACCTGATTCCGTGCCCAATTTTACTTCTGCTAAATGGTATACCTGTCTAGGCCTGCATAGAACTCTACAACCTATCGATTGGAGGTACAACCCAAAAGGCTACGAAAGCCCAAAACGAGCTGGCCGCGGTGGAGTGGGGCTTTGGAAAAGGCGGCATCAACGGTACTAAATGGGTAGTTGCTCAGTACCTTGGATATCCAGAGAGTAGCAGCTACACTCGCAGACCATATCCACGATTCAACGACGCCAAGAAGCAGGCCTGGATCACGGAGACTATGAAGCCTCTCGAAGAGCGGGAGAAGATTCTTGCTAACTGTTGAATTTTCGCTCCGTGCCCGGCGAAAAGAACGGCGCCATGGCTGCCGCAACTAGTGTCCATGCCTCGGCACTCCTACTGGGTCTGGCCGGCCCAGGGGCAGGAGCCTGTAGCATATAGAATATTTAGAATGTTAGAATAGCTACCTTAACCTAGAATACAATATGTCTTGATTCGGAGACTGTTCACTAGTATGGTTCTATTCCTACTTTCTATTTTATACCTCTACGTTGAAGAATCTGGGGTAGGTACTTACACCGGATTATTTCTACCATACAAATTGGCTGGTGGCAGTAGTTTGCTAGGAGTACCGCTCTACGATAAATATTTGCGTAGTAGGTCTTAGCGATCAGCCGTACCTACAGGAGAGAACATTCAACGCTAAACCCATTAACGCTAGACGACAGTAACTTATGCCCAAGAAACTCGGGATCCTGTACGATTTAAAACGTCCCAAAGGAGACGAAATCAGCTTCAACATGTCCAGCAATGGACCTGACATAACTTTCTGATATACTTTCTGATATACGGTACATTAACTTCCCATCATACACCACGGTAGTAACGCTGGTATGACTTCTGAGACAGCCTCTGCGTCGGGCTCTGGACCTTCACGTCGGCTTCCTAGATCTAAAATTGGTTGTCTCACGTGTCGGTATGTACCAACTGATGCCCTCAAAATAGTCATACTAAGCAATATTTCATAAGTCGTCGGAGAGTTAGATGTAACGAGCAAAAGCCTCGATGCTCACACTGCGAGCGGCTGAATCTAGAATGCCTCTGGAGACCAATTGCGCCAATATCAGCTAACCACCGGCAACACACACCCCAAGGTGGCACAGACCAAAGAACTTGGGTCTGCTCTGATGGTGGACAATCTACTGGAACTCCGAGCACCTTTATCCGGAATAATAATAACTTCGCTACAGTCAACAGCGATTTTAACGATACTTTCAGCTATGCTAACTTCATGTGGGATCACGAGCTGCAGAGGAGCATGGTCCAAGACGGCAGTTGGCATGACTTTGGCATTTCGAGTGCAGGTGGTGTTACAGAAGGCATCATGGCCGTATGTATTGAACCTAGGAGATATTGCTCAGGCTCTACCGTATTAACATGTTTTAGGAGGCATCAAGGCCGGTGGAACAGTCATCGGGTCTCTCAAATCGTCCCGAAATCAACCACGAAAGGATTGTCCCCAATCTAGACCCTACGGGTGCAGACACAAGTCTAATCATGGCATGGAACGACTTAGGAGGCGATGAAGATGCTTCCGAGGAGGGCATTTTGAAGGATTATTTCGCTCAGACAGTCGTCCCGCCAATTATTGCGCAGGTCGAGACCCAGTCAAAGTGGTCATCTACGCGTCAAATACTTCTCACTATGTCAACGAACTCGAGCATGGTTCACTATGCAATCTTAGCCTTCTCAGATCTGCTCATGAAGAGAACTCAAACCGCCCATAATCTCAGCCGCCATCGGTATTACAAACTTGCCAAAACCGAACTATTAAGGGCACGTAAGGAGCAGTTACTTGGGAAGGATGCTGCATCGCCAGCTTCATTTGATGACATGCTAGCAGTCTTGTTCTTTCTCAGCTATATCGACCTTCTGGAGAGTAGAATCGCCAATGCCCACGAAAATCTTAAAGAGGCGTACAGTATCTTCCAGCAGATTAGCAATGTTCAGTCTCGAACGGTCACTAGACGCCTCATTTCTTGGATACGTCTCCTAGATGCAAGGGCCGCTACTACTGGCGGCGAGGGGCTTTTTCTCGCCGAAGAGAACGACGACGTCCTTACACAACCTTCACCCACGTTCACCGACGCCCTAGAAGCAGGAAGCAACAGCAGTAATCACGAAGCTCCAGGCTAGGCTGACATCGAGGATATTCTTTTTGAATCCCTCTATCAACCTGGCTTTGTCTTCTTCCAAAAGATACAATCTTTCATGGGTCGTATTTCAAATATCGACCCTTGGCATCGTTCGAGAGGGACCGTAGCAGATGAGACAGAGGTAATGAGAATTGCTGATAGGATTTCCCATGACCTAGGGACACTATGGGAAGCTCGTCCACCACTCATGGACTATACTCTAACAGGACAACTGGCTGCACCACACGTCTCAGCAAGCTTAGCTTACACGTTGACACGAACATTTCGGACATTCTTTGCTAACTACCATGCGTCTCGGATCCACCTCCACCGAGTGGCATACAAACATCTTCCGCTATCTCCACAAACGTTGAAATCCATTGCCAATATTCGCAATACAGCGCATGACATGGTCCAGCTACAAGCTGTAGCACTTGATCCTTGCCGGGAAATGCTTCCAGTTAACATGCTATGGCCTTTGCTCATGTGGGGCTGTGAAGAAGATGATCCGGATGAAAGAGTATGGATCACAACACAAATAAAGACCATGGAGACGGTGGCCACAAATGCGAATATCACAGCTCAGGTACTCAGCGAGGTACAGACCAGGCAAGACGCACTAAGGCAAAGGGTAGATGTGCGAACCATCATGCACGAGATATTCGATTCGTGCTTTGCTATTGTGTAAAAATAGCTTGTGTGTTTTACAAGGATGACACCATGCTAGAAGTATTCGAAATAAAAGAGACGCCTATACGACTAGCAGCGAGATTTATGCTCTATCAAGATCTCTATTTCCAGTACAACGCTCATATAGGGCCAACTTCGTCTGCCCAAGGGATTGCCTCCTGCGCCCCTCTCTTGCCAACTGCTTTTGCAGCGGCAGCATTTGCCTTTCGCACTGCAACATCGATATCGAAATCAACCTTCACGGCCTCCAGCGCATACGCTCCAACAAACGTATCTCCCGCTGCAGTCGTATCCACGACCTCGACTTTCTTTGCTTTAACAAATCCGCGACGGCCTGCTTCCTGGGAGTAGAATACCCCATGACTTCCTAGCGTGATCACTACATTGTGTACGCCCCTGGAATGAAACTGTTGCGCAGCTATCGGCAAAAGACTATCGTCTTTGATCTGCTCAACGCTGTAACCTGATAAGATTGATGCCTCTGTCTCATTTAGGATCAGATGCCGTAAATTGGTATATGCCTCTGCCGGGAGCTCAATTGCGGGCGCGGGGTTGAGTAGGATCTCAATACCTGCTTCGTGTGCTACCTTCAGAATCTGGAGTGTTGTCTGAAGGGGTATCTCGAGTTGGAGAATTAATAGCGATGGTTTTGGACTTGGGATCGCGAGAAATTGCGACGGTGAGAGTGAGTAGTTTGCTCCTCCGTGAAGCAGAATTCGATTCTCGCCTGTTGATTCTTCGACAAGAATAACTGCCACGCCCGTTTCAATTTCGTTCTGTATCATGACGCCGGATGTATCGACGCCGCTAGCGCGCAAGTTGCTTAGTAGAAGCTGTCCATGCTGGTCGTTTCCTACTGCGCCAATCATGCGGATGTCTGCCGAGCTATTGTCTGGATCGGTCCTTGTTCTCGACAACTTTGCACATGCAGCTGCTTGATTGCCGCCCTTTCCTCCTGCGCCAGTCTTGATTGATCTGGCATGAAGTGTTTCGCCGCCACCAGGTATCCTCGAAGTATAGGTTGTTATGTCTGCATTAAGAGAGCCAATGACAGTAATGAGCCAAGGCGAAAGAAGAGGCTCATGGCTCGCCATGTTTTTGTAGCGTAGCTGCGACCAGGTAGCAGTTGCTTTGTAAATTAGATCAGGGAAATGTGCAAGAGTGGCTAGAATCGTTGTTGGATGGATTTTTCACTAGAAGGAGGACTTAAAGGTACCAACGTATTAAATATGTATGGCGACATCAGCTGTTATGCTTTACATGTTTGCAACTAGTGTAAATATGTAGAGTAAATTAGTCTTTAGCACCAGGCATACTTCTGGCATCTCGTTGCCTAGCTTGCCACCCTTGGGACACAATCAGGTTCGCGTCGTCACACTCACAAATATCGATGATCTGCTCATGTGGGCTGGTTTAGTCGACGCGAAGGCGACGACGGGTAAAGGGAAAGCGGGGGTAGTAAGGTTTAGTGTTAACATAACCGACGCGAGGCGATGGCAGCAGCTAATTTGTCGCTTGGTTGCCGGGCTTCACTTGACGAATCTCTTCTGCGGCGAACTTAAGCAGTAGCAGTCCAATCAGAATCGCCGAAAGTATTGTATTATTTACTCATATATCTGTAACTATTCGCTGAATTCTCCTGAGAGAGTCTAGGCCGTAGGCGCTAGACCTGAATTAATATATCAACCTCATGTCTCACATACCCAAGCATGTAACCTGTATCCAACTGACATAATTCCCTCTTGGTCGACCTTGACTTTGACTGTTTATGAGAATATATACGGTCCCGATGAATGTTTTGGTCCTTTTTGAAGAACGGCAAGAGCCTGGCGATTCACTTCTGGGCCGAAGTTATTTTTTCTTGGGAATGATACATTATCGACGAGGCTTTCGTGCCGAATTCAATGGCGTTGCTCTCTGAAAAGAACAAATAGATCGACGATATGCATCTGGTAGCTGCACAGCCAAAGTGACGAGAGAGTAAGACATCGAAACAACGGTGGCCAATGCGCGTGGGGGTGGAGACTTCTGAAGGGATCTGTGCACTTGTCAAAAGACTAAACGACTCCTGTGTCTCACAGCGCCGATCTTTCAACGACGAAGCAACAACAACATAAACCAATCTCTGTGTTCTCAATTATAACTACGGAGCAACTTGTGATATGCGTTTTATTCTATTAACATGCCGCCCTCCCCGCAATGGAAACTAAAACCTCAAGTCCACCACAGACTACGGTGTCCCACTTGGAGAGTCTCATCCTCATCAGCGACACCCACTAAAACCCCCGAGTGAACCCATCCACAGTCGTTAAAAGTAGGTCCTTCTCCAAAATCTCATCCTTCCTAGCCTTCAACTCTTCAATATCCCAATCGGCCCATACAAACCGACCACTAAGGAAAGCTGCCTCCTCGGTCGCCAGCCATGCAAAAAAAACCCCCGGTTAATTTCCCATCCGTCATCCCACCCGGAGGCACCGCTGCTCCACACCGATCAAAGCCAGCCGTATTGAGCAGACCAGGATGTGCATTGATAAAGCGCACATTGGGGTGTTCGAATCGGATGAATTCGAAAATTCGGGCCTGGGCCATCTTGCTGCTACCGTAACCCGACCAGCCGGAGACCGGGAATCGCGTGTGTGCCGCCATGCTCACGACATTCAGCACAATAGCGTCCTTTGGCCGGTCTCGGGCTTTTAGGAACTGCTGTGTGACGATCGCTGTTCCGAGGACGTTGGTCTCGAAGCCGGAGAACCACTCCTTTATGTCTTGCTCCACGAATGGACCTTCGTCTGGGAATATGCCCGCGTTGTTGACTAGGATATCTGGAGTAGCGAAATTATCGAATACGGTGGCAATGGCATCTGTGTCCCTGATATCGGCGGCGAAGGCGACGAATGTTATTTGCGGAAATTCGAGGCTGACCCTCTCCTCGGCACTCTCGATCCGGGCTTTGTCTAGCCCGAGTAGTCCGATGGGCGATGCACCTGCTTCAGCTAGGCCTCGAACGATGTGTTCGCCCACGCCTCGGCTGGCGCCGGTGACGAGGGCGCTTTTGCCGGTAAGGGAGCGCCCTGGAAGCGACGGAGAAAGAGCATCGTAGGTAGCTTTGTGGTTTGTTACAAATCCCGCCATGGCTGGTTATTTGGTGGATGCGAGTGTGGTTTTGGGGTTTCTATTGAGCAGGCAATAAGCTGGTAGGTTTGGTATGGAAATCTACTCATTCTGTAGGATACTCCATGCTCTTATGTTGAGGATTCAGCCTTAGGTCCGGAAACGCGAGAGTTCAGCTGTGATTCCCAGCGAATCCCACCTGCTCGCTAAGGCTACCCCGCTTCCTTCAGGAGCATACGAATACTACGTAGGCCTATTGGATAGTTTCAGGAAGTTAATTAATTCTATTACGCTATATTGAGTTATATACTGTATTCCGTTCTGTGTATCTGTTCTAAAGCTCTGAGTGCGAGAACTTAGAGCGCCGGAGTGAGAATTTCGGCTGCGATGGGGATCGCTACCAAATTAGGCGTGAATCCCATCGCCTTGCAGTTCTGCTGCCACCAATCCGACATCGTACAGAGTAGTCTTATGAGGAACACGTTGTAGCCGCACTAATCCTAAACTATGCCCCCGAAAATAGCGCTGGTAAAATACCCATGAGTCTCGGATGCCCTCTGCCCCAGCGCGGGTCCGAGGTTCAACCAGGAAATTCTTGATAAAGCTGCCGTAGACTTTATGCCAGACATCACCTCAAGGAAGTATAATTCTGGCGTTAGCTAATGGTTTTGTATCCAGCAGCTTATGTATGCGTACTTGACAGATGCTGCTACCTTAGCACTTACCATGCTTGCACGCACCATCCCCACGTCCTGAAGAAGGCAATACAATTTGCGAGCAGCGACATTTGTTCCTTGCTCGTCATGTTATACTTTCGCTATTACATTCTAAAACCCCACGGTCAAACTCAAAAGAGCCTTCCCAATGCTAGAAGAATCTTTCTTGTTCCTCCAAAACCTTTAACTGTTGATTTAGAATATTAATTTAGGCACCTACTCTCATTTGTCCCACCTTCACCCCCAGCCATCTCATCATATTACGTTTCGTGCCTCGTTGGGTTAAATCATCGCCTGAATGCGGACATCATATATCTACCACGCCGCCATACTCTAACAGCAACTTTGCCACAGCATCGTAATCACTCTTCTCCCCCAACGGATCAATAGCCCACCTACCCTTATCATCCATCGCCACAGCCAGTGCCGTGCGACCGCTCCTATCTCGCGCGTTGATATCCACACAACCCCGCTCTAGCAGCAGTGCCACCACCTCAACTTGCCCCGACTCCGCCGCAGCAACCAGAACCGACTTCCCCCTGACGTCCTTCGCGTGAAAATCCACCCCGTCAAACTCCATAAGCATCTTCACCACCGCAGTCCTACCTCGTTTCGCCGCCAACATAAGTGGCGTGAAACCTTTATCATCTCTCGCGTTAACATCCAGCCCCTGCCGCAACAAGAACGCAACTGCCTCAACCCCGCCCCCGGACGCCGCAAGAGCTAAAGCCGACATCCCAGACCCATCGCGTATGCTAACATCCACATCATCGCGCTGTGTAAGCAACGTAAGGATATCAACCCGACCACGGCGCGCCACAATACCCATAACTGGCGCCCCAGCCGAGTCGCGTACGTTCACATCCACATCCCCCCTTAGCAAAAGCATCCGCATCGCCTCAAGCCTCCCAAGCTGCACCGCCCACAGCAGCGCCGTCTTCCCCTGCCCATCGCGCTGCTCAACCCTCACATCCTCTCTCCTAAGGAGCACCCCCACCACCTCCCCATGCCCCCTACTCACCGCGCACATCAGCGGCGACATCTCCGTCGCCGACCTCCCATTAGGATCCACACCCCCGTGCTCCAGCAACATCTCCACGACATCCCGATGCCCCATCCGCGCTGCAAAGCACAGCGGCGTGAGCTCCTCCATACCGATCGCGTCAGCCTCCACATCCTCGCGCGCCAGCAGCATCGCGACGACGTCGCAGTGGCCCCCCGTCGCCGCGAGCGCGAGCGGCGTGTGGCGGGTACGGTGCTCCTCGACGTTAGGGTCGACGTCGTCACGCGCCAGGAGCAAGGCCACGACGGCTGCGTGCCCATTTAAGGCGGCCCACCCGAGGGCGGCGCCACGGCTCTCCGCATCGGTCTCGGGGCGCGCGAGGAGTAGCGTGGTGATGGCTAGGTGGCCGGCGCAAGCGGCGAGGGCGAGGGGCGTGTGCATGTGCGTGGGGCGTTTGGCAATGGAGGTGTTAGTGGAGGGGTGGGCTAGGAGGGATTGGACGGCGCCGAGGTGGCCGTTGTGGGCGGCTAGGGAGAGGGGCGTGCGGTTGTGGCCGGGGAATGAGCGGCCGCCGAGTGTGCGGCCGTCGGTGGAGAGGCTGAAGGTGGAGAACGCGATGGTGGCGAGGCGGTTAGGGTCTGTGGAGGGGTTGGCGAGGAGAGCGGCTAGCATGGCTGAGTCTCCTTGTTCGGCAGTGAGGTGTAGGATTGTCTCCTTGTCCCTCTCCCCTGCACAAATCCACGCCTTGCCAGCGGCGTGGGTTTGTGCGGGGGGGAGGGAGGGGGCCAGGTGGGGGAAGACGCGGAGGAAGGAGAGGAGGTCGTGGGGGCTCTCGACGTGGCCCAGGATAAGGTGGATGATTTCAGGAGGGAGATCGGAAAATGTAGCTAGTTTAGTCATGGTTTCGATGCCGAATTTGGCGTTTGTTTTACAGTTAGGCTATCATGGATTAACGAAAGCGACCAATGGCGTTGGGCTCCGGTGAACTCTAGTCTGGGTTTGTCAGCCTTGGTGTTGACATGGAGGAAAAAGCAGAGGAGTACAATATGATAGAGAGCAAAAGATTGTCGCAAACGAGGATCTTTATCGCTGGCGATGCAGATAGAGAAGTGAAGAAATGCTAGTGCGAGTGCGTAGTTGTGGCTTGGTTGTCGGATCTGTCTTGTCGCTTCGCTCGCAGTCGGAGTTTAGTCGTAAGCAATTGACGCCATCCTCATAAAATCAACACTTCCATATAAACCTCTTTTTCTTAATATATGTTCCAGCCCAACGGTGGGCTGTGCCATTTAACATGTGTAGTTGTTTATTAGGCGATGATACAGGGGTATACCACGATCCTACGAGCGTCGCGATTTACGCGCGCGCATGAAACTCCACGTATATCTCAGCCGCAGCTCGGTGGCAGTGATCCATCGAGGTTATCCTTCAATACTCTGCTAGTCTTCATGCAGATGGACGATGGAGCATACCAAGCTCTCGCTATGTCTCGCAGGCGCACTGCTTGCGCTGCCCGCCGAAGCAAAGTTGCCATGGGGCTCCCAGATCACACAGCCGGCTCTGAAATCAACAGATTCCGTGTCCTTCGACCCCTTGTCTCTCCTTGCCATTCTATGGAATCCTCGCGCTACAGCGAGCGCGGGTCGTCTGTACATGCAGCCAGACCTGGCGAATTTCCGCTGGCCGCATCTGCTGCAGATTGGCGCGGTACTGACCCCTGTGTCGATGCTGGTCACGCACCTGACGAGCAATTATGGATCGACACATCCGGCCGTGGATATGTGCGCGCAGACAATCGACATGCTGGATGTCACGACGAGTATTGGTGCGTCAAAGAATCTGTTTTCAAAACTGCCTGTTACGAATAGCGACCTAAAGCTGCTTGAAGTTATCAACTTCAGGCCGTCGCATCTTCCTACAAATGATGTTATGATTGTGCTTGTTCAGAACTCCGCTTCTCCAATCATTTCCCAACTATCCCATTGGAAGGTATTGCTGGCTACGAAAACGATACTTTGGACCGAGATCGTCATGGGCATCATGGCACTTTCAGGCACTGTTTTCAGCTCCCTTCTTGGCGACCTCTGGGCGGTCGTTTTATTTGCCTCTTACCTCGTGTTCTGGGTCGCCTCCACTGCGATTTCCTTCCGCCAATTAAACCTACCGGATTCATCCATTGCAATCAAAGCCGACGAGAAGACCGTCTTTGCCATCCATCAGCGTCCCGTAGGTGGACTCGTTATCTTCAAAGGCCGCCAAGATGTCCTCGAGCGCTGGGCACGCACGAAATGGGTCTTCGACCGTCCGGTCGAAGACCCAATTCGGACTGCGTACCACAACTTCCTACATTGGGCCTGGATGTTGACAGGGAGCGTTGCTGCTCTTGCCTCCGTGACTTGCATGGTGAACATGGGCGCGCTCTTGCAACTCGCTTTCCTAGGCATGCTTCTCTACGCGTCGGCCGCCGAACTCTGGCTCACTGTCCTCGCCCACCTGCTCCAGACGTCATCCATTGTCTCGCTTGACCTTCGCAGCACCAAGGAAGTAAAATACAACGACAAACGGTTTAAAAGTATCATCCAGGCTAGTCTAGGCCTAGAAAAAGAGTACCGTCTAGACAAGCTTAGGTGGATTGGGCTGGATTTGCTGCCTTCGACACTCGTTTTCAAAGCGATGGTGGAGGTGATGGATTTTCTTAATGGCTGTGATGAGAATAATGCTATCGTGCAAGCAGAAGAGCAGTTTCACAAAAGATGCGAGGAAGAGCGCCTGACAGCCAATGATATTGAGACAAGGGACCGTATCTGGTCCGAGGTGAAGACTGTGTGGGCGCAACGAAATGCCAACAAGCTCCCAGTACAGGTTTAGGTTGTAAATATATAAAGTATCGAAGTTTACACTAGCAGTGATGCTGAGAGGATCAGACATTTGTGTTTGTTGATGACGTTAGCTACGGCGTAGGCTAAACGTGGCGGGCCTTCGAAGGTGCAGACTGACTTGACTCCCTACTCTAAAGTACGGCCGGGTCTCAATTTACATGTCCAACGCCTAATCTTGAGGCTTTAGAGGCATTATTCAATCTGATTAGTGGCAATAGTAGGTAGGATTTTTATTAGAATTTAAATAGGGTTAACGTACATGCATAGCGAAAGCTCCAGCATAGCGAACGCTCCACCCCATTTT
>JPKE01002245.1:0-14813 GCA_000750995.1 Pseudogymnoascus sp. VKM F-4520 (FW-2644) | reverse complement strand
AGGGGGGTGGTTGAGGGGTCGTTCGGGAGGGAGAGGGAGAGGAGAGGGGGGAGGAGGGAGGAGTAGGGTGCGAGAGATGATTAAGGGTGCTTTTTTGAGGGAAATGGAGAGTGGTAGAGAAGGGTACTGTACTATACCTCCCCTACGTTGCAATATTATGATATATCTACATAGCCGCTACGAATACAATCCATTGCATCTATTTATCTCTTCTCTGACTCCAAAGTACTGGTTTACCGACCCATAAAACCAGAGATAAGACCGAGAATGGCATCTGAAACGATCCTCAAGACCAGTTCCGACGATGAAGCGGCCCTACCCTCAAGAATACGTCGGAAATCAACCCAAAGATGACCAATGACCAAAATGTCGAAATCACGCAGCTTAAGACAGCCGCTGCAACAATTTCAGATGTTCAGGCCCAAAATGCCGAGTTGACGAAATCGGTTGATGCAATGAAATCAGCCCTTACCCACGCCGCAACGACGGCTGATCTCCGAGGGCGCAATGCGACCTTGTCATCCACGATAGATACTCTTCGGGGTGATCTTTGGTTAGCCATGGCGCTACCTGTCACCACCGCCTGCTTGTCACAGTCTGCTTGTCACCGTCTGCTTGTCACCGTCTGCATGTCACCGCCTGCCTGTCACCACCGCCTTATATCACCACTACCTACCTGTCTCTACCAGCTACCGTCCCTGGCATCCAAGGCGAGGATACTCACAGCGCCGCGACTGCGTGAAACGCCTTGTGGCACCATGCGCGGTTCCAGTTCTCCGGTTCTATACCTTTCCTGGAGAGTATGGGCACAACCGCCTTCAGGGGCTATATAAATTGAATCCAGTAGCCTCGAGAGAGAGAGTAGAGCACGAGGCTGACGATGTGGTGGGAGACACGGGCATGCAACGTAGGGAGCTGTTCAGTAACCCCCTTTTACCCCATCCCTATTTCCATCTTTACTACATTAATATATCAGGATATCTCTACATAACCACTACGAATGCAATCTATGATATACATTTACCCCCTCTTAGCGTCTGAAAGGCAAGTGTGCCACAGTCTCTCTCTGTTTACTCCCCTCGTCGCAGTAACACTCACTCACATCTCGACCACCGCTCTCTCGTCTCTGAACCATTCGTTGTGCAGTCATATCATGTGAAGAGATCCGGGTGGTAAAATATAAAGGCTCTCAACCGTACGACTCCAGCGAACACAGTCTCCATGACATTCCTTGAATGGATGACAAAAGAATCACAGATTGACCAGGAAGATGTGTTTGATATGGTGAAGGTGCGGTTCAACATCTCGATTATGCCCCAGCTACAATGCAAGATGCATGACGTGAACGCGCTCTCTTTTTGTCACTGTCACTACCTGTCGCCACTGCCTTCTTGTCACCACCTCATGTCTATCATCAACCCCTGTCTACCATAACCGCCTACCTCCCACTGCCACCTTCAGACTGTATCTGTTCCGTCTACTGAGGACGTTCGGTTCTGATTTGCTGTAGCTCTTCCTCGTTTTATAGTAATCTTCAACTCCCGGGAGCTCTTCGAGGCTAACCATATACTTTGCGATAGCGCTCCACGCTCACAGGTTCAGTGACAGGAACTTCGGCACCGCCTAGATCTAGCGTAAACTTCATGTCACCGGGAGTGTGATCTATGAACCAAACCAAGGGCCACGGCTTTATCGTGCTGCCTGCCTAATCCACCAGCACCCTCTCCAATCCTCTGTGCGCCTCTCCAATCTTCGCTGTGCCTTCTCATGCACTCGTTACGCCCTCTATGCTATCTGCGGTTGGTTCTCTCGTCTGTAGCAGTCTCCCATCTAGACTACCTCTTTTTAGGTTCTCCAGGCTAATGAGCGAATCAACAAGGTAGATGGCACAGAGGGCGCGATCACGAAGGCTCTGCAGAACTCTGGAATTATCTCGATGATGAGGTTACTAAGATGCACGTATCGACGAAGGTGAAGTTCGGCAAAATAGACTGCTGATAATCGGGCTGGCTGGATAGAAGGTGGCGACCTCAGAGAAGACGAGTAGCCCATCAGCCCTCTACAATACCATCACTGCCTCGTACTGCAACGATTTAACTATATAAAACTTCTGCAACTTCTGCAACCCCTCCAATATCCCGAAATCTTACAATGCCTGTTGATTTGCCGAAATTAGGTCTTCGGGGGCCACGCGTTTGGGGAGCTCGAATGGGCGAGGATATGAGAATCAACTGACGGGAACACCGGACCCCTGGCCACATCGGGGGGGCGCGCCCTCTTCTTGTTACTGTCGCTACTTGTCACCACCACCTCCTTTTCACCACCGCATGTCTGTCACCACCGGATGCCTGTCACTACCGCATTATATCACCCATTACCTGCCTGTCTCTGCTATCTACCGTCCCTCGCACCCACCTTGCATCCTGCACATTTAAGGCAGCGTGTCTGGCATTAAATTCCCCTCCAAAATCTGTATAGGAGCATGCAAGTCGTGATACGATGGCCTCGGATAGGCTAACGAGAGTTGGGTCCACGACCCGCGCAGGTAATATGGTCCTTGGCGTCGTTGAGGACTTGGGCAAGGGCCTGCTCTGCATAGTAGTGGATGGTGGGGACTATACCGAGCAGTCCGAGTGGGTTCTTGGAGGTAGGAAGACGACGTGGTTGTGCCGGTGGAGTCTGTGTTGGATTCAAGGGGTTGGCCTAAGATAAGAGGATATTTACAGCCCTATGACTGGTTGAGCGCCTCCTGGCACCATGTCTGATCTGAATGGGCTGAATTGATGGCCGGGTTCCATACCTTTCCTTGAGAGTATTTATACTGTCGTCTTCAGCGGCTGTATAAATCGAATTGGGGAGCCTCGGGAGAGAGGGCGCGAGGACGATGACGTGGTATAGATAGGCATACAGAGTAGAGAACTTTAGTAATTACCCCTTACCCTACTCTAACTTATATATCCTCTTCACAACTTTGATACCCTATCCGGCCTCTATAGAATACGCAGATAGGAATTGTCGGGAGGACATCAAAGGCAACCGCCGGACAGGATGGTAGGATTGGACTAAAAACCAGATGAAAGTAAAACTTGATACGAGTGGAACTCGACAGCTACAAAAAGCTCACTGCTCTTGTCACTGTCGCTTGCCTGTCGCTGTCACTGCCGTGCCCTATTATCACCACTCACCTATCATCGCCGTCTGCCTGTCACCACCGCTTTATCACCACCGCTTACCTGCCTACCGCCTACCGCCTACCGCCTACCTGCCACTCTTCGTAACCAAGGCGAGGTTGCTCAGAGCGCCGTGAGTAAGTGGGACTGCTGCTGTCACCTAACTCACAATGGAGGGTCTGTATTGGATTCCATACTTCTTCCTGGAGAGTTGGGCACAGCCATCTTCCGCGCTATATATATCGAATCGAGGAGCCTCGAGGGAAAGAGAAGAGAGCAGCACAAGAGAGACGATGTGGTAAGAGGAGATAAGCATACGAAATCGAGAACTATTTAGTAATTCCCCCTTACCCCGTCTCTATCTCCATCTCCACTTACATTGATATGTTATCCGCGCCATTTTCCACCCTCATGCACGCACATCATCTCACATGCCCTGGCCCAGGCGTTGTCGTAGCCGGCACCAGTCCAAAAAGGGAGCGTCCATGCGGACCCGCTGTGAGAAAACGATCGGCGTCGATGGTCTGCACCCTGACCCTGCACTTGCATCTGCAATTGCGGAGCCCCCGATCTCCACTCGTGAGTTTTCCCCAATTCCTTCATCCTGTACTGCGAGTTTGTATCGATGGTATGTGTCGTGAAGTACGAGTACCAGCTCTGCCCATTGCAAATCAAAACATGGGGTATACCAGTAAGGCTCCTCCCCCGCAACCCGGGGAATGTCGGGGAAGGCCAATTATAACTTGTTAGAAGGCACGCGATGTACGTAACGCGTGCGGTATTTTCCCTTCCCCCAACTTCACTACAGTTACTCGTTGGGATCTCACGGTCTGCAACAGATAACTTAACGGGCCTTTTACTAAACCCCGGCTCTTGATGCAGATCTCTGAATCTTACCGGAATATCGATGGTGGCGACGAGAGGGGTGGGCGTCCAGGACGTTGATTGGCCGAGATACGTAGGTGGAGGTGACGGGTGAGGAGAGATAAGCAATCGGGAAAGGCGGGACAAGCTTTTTTTGTCTTGGTGGTTGATTGGGGGTTTGGGGGTTATGACGTGGGGTTTTGGGGTAATAGCAACGGTAAATGGTAAACGGCGAGGCGTGTTTACGGCAGTTCTAATGCGATTCATAGGAGTACAATATTGATGCTTTAGAGACTGTATACTTCAGTCTAACAGAATATCACTTCTGTTAAATTAACGGGCACCTCTTTCCTGTATAGCTTCTTCCTGGTTATTCTGTTTCCCTGACACCCTCACACTCTCTGACATAATAGAATTCCCCTCCCGTAATAGAAACTCCACAGCTGCGTCGGCTGGGATGAGGATGGACAGCTTCTAGCGCTATCTAGTATCTCTCGAGCCTCTCGAGCCTCTTACTGTGGTCCTCTATCTTCTTTACTCTTCTCCACCGAAAATTGCGACTTCGGAGAATCAGGAGGGGAGGAGGACGACAACTAAGGACGAAGGGGATGACGGGAGCGCTGCAGGGAAAGGTACGCCAGGTACGGGTTGTGTGTGGGGAAGTCGGCGGGAAGTGAGGTACTGGTACACTTACTAACGCACTATCCCCGACTGCCGCATCCGTTTTATCACAGTTCCCACATCGGAATCCGGTCATCCAGACAGCAATCGGCATTTGATACTATACAGGGACAATCATACACCAACCAACAACCAACCAACCAACCAACAACCCCACAAACCTTCCTCTTTGAGACTCAAAAGCGGTCCTAATGATTGGGTTCCTTGCCCATTTGCCTCTTCCTAGGATGGGGGTACGTCGTACGAGTGACCACTATACTACTCCCTTCCCGGTCCCAATCCCAATCCTGCCTGCTCCTGTATCCCCGCAAATATTGATATCCCCGCATGCCGTGACGCGCGCTGACTCCGCACGCAACATTCCGGATAGTACTATTCTAGCCTCCTGCACCTAGAGCATGGAGGAGGGGGGGAGCAGAGTCTAATCTCATCCTCTATCTCTCTATCATCCGCTTACATGCCTATCTCGACGATCTACTCTGGGGAAATCATACTTAACACTTGACGTCTGCCCCATTATCCCATTCCATCTTGGAACCCAATCCAACCCCCAATCTCCCAACATGCAACACGACTCGGCAGGCATGGACGCCTCCACCATGAAGAAGACCCAAACGGCCCAAACCTATGGCGATGACGACCAGCTCGCCGCCCTCGGCCACCGCCGCGAGCTCAACCGCTCCTTCTCCCCCCTCGCCATGCTGGGCCTCTGCTTCGCCATCCTGAACTCCTGGACCGCCCTCGCTGCCTCCCTCTCCCTCGCCCTCTCCTCCGGCGGCCCCTCCTCCGTCATCTGGGGCCTCATCACAGCTGGCATCTGTAACCTCTCCCTCGCCGCCTCACTCGCCGAGTTCCTCTCCGCCTACCCCACCGCCGGCGGCCAGTACCACTGGGTCGCCGTCATCAGCTGGAAGAAGTGGGTTCCCATTCTCTCTTGGATCACCGGCTGGATCAACGTCTCCGGCTGGATCGCGCTGGTCGCCTCCGGGGGGCTCCTGGGAAGCCAACTCATCATCGGCGTCATCTCGCTCATGAACCCGGCCTATGAGCCCCAGCGCTGGCACCAGTTCCTCATCTACATCGGCTACAATGTCATCGCCTTCCTCATTAACACCTTTCTCACGCGCATCCTACCTACTATCACAAAAGGTGCCCTCTTCTGGTCCATCGCCGGCTTCGTCATCATCTCCATCACCGTCCTCGCCTGCGCCGCGCCAAACTACTCACCCCCCCAATTCGTCTTCCGCGAATTCATCAACGAGACCGGCTGGCCCGACGGAATCGCCTGGCTGCTCGGACTTCTTCAAGCCGGTCTAGGACTCACAGGATTCGACGCAGTCGCGCACATGATTGAGGAAATCCCCAATGCCGCCGTCGAGGGTCCAAAAATCATGATCGCCTGCGTCGCCATCGGAGTTTTCACCGGCTTCGTCTTCCTCATGGTCCTCCTCTTCGTCGCTGGCGACGTACAGGAGGTCATCAACTCAGCTGCGGGTCCTATGCTAGCTATTCTCTATAACGCCACAGGCAGCAAGGCCGGGTCCATCTGCCTCCTAATGTAAGTTTTCCAACAGTTTCTATCGACAGAGACGTACTAACCCCCTCCCCAGCTTCCCCCTCGTCTGCCTCCTCTTCGCAACAACAAGCATAATGACCACCTCCTCGCGCATGACCTACGCCTTCGCGCGCGACGGCGGCCTCCCCGCCTCCCGCTTCTTCGCCCGCGTCCACCCGCGCCTCGATCTCCCCCTCAACGCCTTGTATCTCACCACAGCTCTCGTCGTGGTCTTCGGATGCATCTTCTTGGGGAGCAGTAGCGCGTTTAATGCGATTATCTCGGCGAGTGTGGTCGCGTTGGGGGTGTCTTATGGGATCCCGATTGCGATTAATTGTATTAGGGGGAGGAAGATGTTGGGGCCGAGACCGTTTGTGTTGCCGGGGGTGGTGGGGTGGGTGGCTAATATTGTATGTGCTACACTTATCCCCTTACTTCTGCCTTTCGGGTTTTTGTGTGAGGAAGAGAGAGATTTCAAGAATTTAGGCTAACGCGTGTTATAGATCGGATTGGCATACGTCATCGTCACAACAGTCCTCTTCCTCTTCCCCCCCGAACTTGATGTTACGGGGAGTAACATGAGTACGTCCCCCCTTTCCCCCACCCTTCTCACCCCCTTCGACCATCGCTAATATAACCACAGACTACTGCGTAGTAGCATTCTTCCTTATGTTCGTCGTCGCAACCGTGCAATGGTTCGTCGACGGCCGCAAGAACTTCAAGGGCCCGAAATTCGATGCGCATGCGCTGGAACATGGGGGCGTGATTGGGATGCCTGATCCGCAGGCTGAGGCGAGGGAGAGGAGGAGGGAGAGTGATGGGAGCGAGGGGACGGTGGAGGAGATGAAGATGAAAGATGAGGAGTAGGTAGTTGTAGTGAATAGGAGGGGAGGTAGGGAGATGGGAGGAGAGTCTGGGGGTGTTGTGATGTTGATATGTATGGATAGGAATATAGAAACTATTTTTGAAGAAATAAACTATGAGAATTCATATACCCCGTCTATATCCACCTCTATACGATGACAGTATATGGGAAGGGCGCTGGGTCCTCAAGTTCAAATTATACCCTGCTACCCCATCTCGCTCCCCAACCAGCCCTCCCTCCCGAGCAACGCCCGCGCCAGCTGCCAGCCGAGTCTCCATCAACTATATAAACCCACCCTCCCAGTATGAAAGAGAGAACAAACGCACCGGAGGCCAGCAAGAAAGTTTCAGAAAGGAGAGGTGTGCGGTGTCCGTGCTGAAGTGTGTAGGGATTGCGCGTTATGATGCGAGGAGGAGTCATGGGGTGTCGGAAGAGTGTGCTGGTGGTGGTGGTGGCGGTGGAGGGTTCGCGCGGTGGGAGGAGGTGCGTGGTGAGAAGGAGCGGTGAGAAATGGGTTGGTGACAGCAGAAAAACGGAAAAACGGTGACAGCAACACAGAAACCGCGACTGAGACCTACTCACCAGCTACGATATACCTCAATATGCGCGCTGGTGCCGCTTTGCCACGCAGCCAGGGGGCAATCGACATGATGCTGCTAGTGTTGGGTGTATGAAGCAAGGATGGGCGGGGGGGTGCTTTATAGTTGTGGACTTCGAAGTTCGAGTCTTCGGAGAAGGAGGGCCATGATGCAGAGTGTGCGTGATGGATATGCAAGCTTTCTTGGCTTATTGTTCAGGGGACGGCGAGAATGAAGTGGTTGAGGGGATAGCAGGGAGTTTATTGAGATACGGGTGTGGTGTTTCTTGTGAAATTAAATATATCAGACCTGAATTATCAAATCTCCGTTTTAAACCAAAGAAGTTGAGCAAGTAGTGGTATAAGTTGTCATCTATGTCCATAAAATAACAAGAAATAGCTTATGAGGAGACGAGGGGAGGGTGCACATCCGGATTTCACTTATATAACACTAGGACGGCACGATGTACGATCTCTGCGCAGCACATTCGCGTTTATTTAATTTTATTTTGGGGGTATATAATGGATTTCGAGGGCCGAGAAGAGGAACTCCAGCAAACAATAAACCATGTGTCCGGCGACCTCAGGGGGGTTGGGTTCGGCGGCCGTGTTGACATGTATGGGGTGCGTGCATGTTTGTTGCCGGGACGGAGGGATTTGATATGGGTGTGTGTGTGGACTGGGCCGTAGCGGGGTGTTTGAGCGGCGGTGGTGAAGCAGTGATGACAGAAAGTGGACGGTGACAGAAGTCAGCGGCGACAACAACCCCACGCAATACACCCCATATCAGGATTACCACGATACAAGAGTCTCATATCGCTGGCATATTGGCCTCATAAATTCTGTTAACGGAGGATGCGTTGATCTTCTCCCATGACCGTACGTCAATTGAGTATGCGCCAACGATGCTCGTTCCAGCTACACCGCTCCCTTTCCCCCAGCATTCAGGAGGCTAAAACTTCATATATAAAAACGGCAAAAAAAACATACAACAGTGGGTATTCGCTGGTGGTCACCCACCTAACTACTAATCCACCGATCTCAAGCAAGCACCTGGATAATAGTTAAATTGGTGCTATCTAGCCTAGTGGGTGAGCGACGCCGCCCTTACAATTTTGAAACCCTCACGATCATCCGGTTGTTCCCCTCAGTTTCTTGATAGGACCACTTCGACTACAACATGTGGGTCTCAACTTGCGACGCGTTGCACCGTGACATTAGATGGCTATAGTTGAGCAGGGTGAGCAGGGTGAGCGGTGGGTGAAAATAGTATAAAAAGCCTAGCTCCCACTCTCAAATAGGGGCTAGGATATAGTAGCTTTTAGCCCTAAAATAGCAGTATTCCTACTATATAGTCTAGTCTCCCTAATTAGTGCTAGAGCTAGTTGTGTCTTAGCTTAGCTTTTAGCTCTAAAGCCACTAGATTAGGGGATAATTCCTTAAGCTTCTAGGGGTTAAAGTTAACCCTTAAAGGGCCTACAAATAGCTACATAGGCCTATTAGATAGTGTAGTTATTTAATTTAATTCTGTTTTACTATATAAGCTATAACCTATTACCATAATTATGTGTTGAGATTTCTGCAATTGTGTCGAAGTAGCCGCTGGTTGGTGCGAACTCGTGTTATTTTGAGATTTCGTGATTGTCTAACTGAGAAAGCACCCCAATTCATTAAACAACCACCTCTTCTGTGGATCCATATTCAGGCCGAGGAACGATTCGAAGTTTTTAATGTCTCAGGATAGGCATTATGGTGCAATCTTTAATCATTATTGCGAATAGTCAGCCCCATTCACTTCGCGGCACTTGGCACGACTCCCATCGGGAAGGTGACAATGCAATCTAGCCTATGACTTATCAACAGAACTGGTAGCGAAAATTAAATTGCAACCCATTGCCAATTAGTTTTCCTTGACCCTGACAGGATGCCTACAGCTCTATCTTGGCCTTCTAAACAGGCAGTTCGATCTGAAGCATCCAATGTATAATTAGCTGCTCTAGTCAATATCATCTCTGTATAACAAGACATTAGATCACGTCTTTTACTGGGCGATAGCGCAATGAGGCGAAGACTGCCAAGGGGTGTCACGTCGAGACGTCATAAATGCAGAGAGTATCCTGAATTCTAAGAAACGATCTTTAGCTCGAAGCGCAGTACTCAAGACAACGCCACACCGGCAACGAAGATGGGTTTCGCTTCATTCTGGCAAGACGCCAGGAAATCAGGACAGCAATACCTGGCTACACAACATGCTGAGTCAGTAGAGTCAGTCGTTCGCGATGGTAATCTCGAATACACCAAAGAAACTGCCGGAAATGAATCTCAGCCATCCTACCAGGAAGCGTCTGGCGCACCCGTCGAGAAGGAATCACCGCTTGGATATGAAATCAACTGGTTCACCGTCATCTTCCTCAACATTGGTCAAATGATAGGAACAGGAGTTTTTTCTACCCGTATGCTTTCGTCTGGTTTTTAAATCTCGAAAATACAATTGCTAATTACATGGTAGCGGGGTCAATTCTCAGCGGGCTTGGCTCCGTAGGATTAAGCTTATTCTTCTGGTTCATTGGCCTTTTGATCGCATTTGCAGGATTCTCTACCTATCTTGAACTTGCATCCTACTTTCCCAATCGTTCCGGAGCACAAGTAGTCTATCTCGAGCAAGCCTACCCTCGACCAAAATACTTTTTCCCAACAGCTTATGCCATGTTGAACATCCTACTGGCATTTAGCAGCAGTAATGCGATTGGTATGTCGCGCTCCCGGGCTCACTTGACTCAATAGCAGCTAATTCACAAACAGTCTTGTCAACTTACACGTTTCGCATTGCTGGCACCGAGCCTACTGAATGGCAAGCCAAAGGTGTTGCGATTGCTGGTTTCACTCTTGCTACGATCGGTTAGTCTGGCAATGGCGCAATGAATTGCCTCTCAATATTGATTCTCGAATTGTAGTGGTCATCATCTCCAACAAATGGTCTCTCCGTTTTTCCAACGTCATTGGTGTTATCAAAGTCCTCACCCTGGTATTGTACGTCTCTCCCCAATAGACCTGCCTCAAAACAGCGACTGATCTCCCGCAGCATCAGCATAACTGGCTTCGTCGTTCTTGGAGGACGCGTCAAATCTATTCCTGACCCAGGAGCGAATTTCCGCGATTCTTTCGCAGGCGCCACCGGAGATGCTTCTGGTGTTGTGAGAGCTCTTGTTAGAGTAAACTATGCTTATGAAGGATGGTCCAATTCATTCAACATGGTCAATGAAATCAAGGTAGGTCTTTCACTCTGGTACCAGGGCTTAGCTAATTAAAATTATTAGAAACCTATTAAAACAATTCGATGGGCAGGTGCCCTGTCACTCGCAATTGTCGCTGTTCTTTATATGCTCTGTAACATTGCATATTTTGCTGCAGGTAATCAATTCTATAGCCCTTCACATACCTGCTACAATACTAATCTCGAACCATAGTTCCCAAGCAAGACGTCCTCGAATCGGGCACTGGAGTCGCTGCTCTTTTCTTCGGAGCTGTCTTCGGGCCAGGCAATGCTGCTAGAGGATTGAACTTCCTTGTTCTCCTATCATCGTTCGGCAACCTCGTGTCAAACTTGATTGGTTCCTCCCGTATTATCCGTGAATGTGGACTGCAAGTTTCCCAGCATTTATCAATGTATTTTTATTCTCACTAACATTGATTCAGACAAGGTGTACTCCCATACCCAGCATTCTGGGCATCGACCCAACCATTCGGAACGCCACTCGGGCCATATGCCTTCAAATACGTCCTCACACTATTGATGGTTCTCGCCCCTCCATTCGGAGACGCTTTTGATTTCCGTAATACTCATCTTGCCCTTACTTTCTGCTCTTTACTAACATGTACCCCAGTCGTCGACTTGAAATCATACCCAGATGCGGTGTTCGCCGGCTGTGTCGCGGTAGGAGTATTCCTTATCCGCCGCCAGCGTAAGCGCATCAACGCCGAAAGACCCGAGTTCAAAACCTGGGACGTGGTATTACTGTTCTACATCGCAATTCAAATTATACTTCTCGTGATGCCTGTGATTATTTCTCCCTTGTTCAAGACTGAACTACCACTGATTCAAAATCTCACAGTGGGTTCCTCCCGCAGGTGGAATCAATGCGGGAAGTGTCAGCTTCTTCTATGCAACATATTGCTTTACTGGTATTGGAATGTAGGTTTGCTCCAATTATCTCTTCTAATATTTTACTAACAAGTTATCTAGTCTCGCAGCCTGCGGTGTCTACTACTGGTTCTGGACGCACTTCCTTCCAAAGCGAGGAAACTATGCCATTCGCCAGACAGTTATCGTCTTAGACAGCGGCGCCCAAACCCACAAATTGAACAAGGTTCCCAATTCCGAGCTTGCGGAGTGGGATGCTAAGCACGATGCTGTAGGCAAAGAAATTTCTAGTGGAAGTAGGGTGGATTCGAACACTGGCAGTAGTGAAGATGAAGTTATTCGTCAACGAGTTCTGGATGAGAAGACTAATAATTACAGGGAGGTATAGAAACAATGTGGAATAAGTACTAGAGGAATTAGAGTTTTAATTGTAGCACCGAAAGCACCACCTAGGACATCACGACCACCAGCCCCCCTGACGCCAGCACAACAGACGACAGCACTACGCTAGCCACTGTCACTACACCGGACCTGAGCTCCTCTGCTTTCTCCAACCCAGACAATACCGCTACAACCAAGCCGTCAGCAGTCACCTCCCAAGCGTCCGAGTCGAGCGCTGTAAGCGAAAGCAGCAGTTCCGGCGCAGCAGCTGCAACAGGGGCTGCAAATGTGTGCACTAGGCTAATAAGCTTCGTTGGCGCAACAATGCTGCTTCTGTAATATAAGAGTTGAAAGTGGCAGCGTAAGGGAAACTGAATATATTCGCATTAGTGTGTGGCTGTTAATTCTAGTGGGCGATATGTGTGTTTAGATTGTAGGGCTTTCTATGATACGGAGGAACTCTGGTTGATATCTTGTGGATGAAGATTAGTAGCTAGGGGTAGGAATATATTGCTGAGATATACTTTTTGTCTCCGATGACTCAATGTGTCTATGTGATGTTTAGCTTGGTCACGTCTCCCGTCTTCGGTGCATGTGTGCGAAGGATTAACTGAGAAATGATGGTGATCTCACCATCTGCAACCTGCTCCAGCGTTAATAGAGCAACAAATCATCATTCGAACTCCAAGTATGCCTTAGGCGCGCAGCTGTAAGGGCAACTGGGATCGCAGCCTTTATCGTAAGCGACAGATATCACAATTGCAGGCGTGAGTTAGTGTCATTATTAAATTAAGGTCCTATAGAGAGGCGAATCCTTACACACCATAACTGCTATCTAATCTGTAGAAAAAATTTAGACCCTCATCGTTAAGGTTTGGCCACTGATACAGTGGCACCCCCTCCCCTATGTTGCTCATTAACGCGTACTACGCGTCATATCCCTGCTCACCCCTCGGCTCACCCTGCTCCACCCTCGCTTCACCCCAAAATCTCCCTTAAGGCGGCAAGGGGCTCACATTCCACGCTATGGCTATTGGCACGATTGAGACTATCGTCCAGGTGTTACGCAAGCTTGTGTATGGCAGAGCGGACGGGATTCCCAATTCTCTTGAGTCTATGGTCGTATGTGGAAGTTGTCTGTATGTTGCGGGTTATATACTAGGTAAGCAAAACACTAGAGCATCCCTTCGTACTCGAGGAATATAAATTACAGCCTTCCCCCCTCATTATTTCATAGCAGCAAGATCGCAGTAATCCACAGCTAATTCAGACAAATAAAATCACCTGAGATGGCCATTATGACTCTGTTTTGGCCATTTTTTATGCTTCTGGGTAAGACTATGAATCGTTTCCGTTGTCGCGCCTTTTATTGGTTTAGGGGTGTGGGTGGCTTGTTGCCAAGGGAGAGGGAGGAGGATGGTATTCGTCACGATAGATCAGATGAGATGGACGGTATTCAGCATAGTAAGTAACGTCTCGGGCATTTATTTCTCTTTAAGGGGTATAAAACGGTGGATTTCGACGGGCAAGAAAAATAACTCTAGCAAACGTCAAGAAGTGATATACCCAACTCACGGGGGTCTAGCTCGGTGGCCGTGTTGATATCGACGAGGGTGCGCAGACATTTTCCGTACTTGCAAACCCCGCGATGCATGTGTTAAACTTGGCGAGATTCTGTATTCAGACGTCCAAATCGAGTCACATTACAAGCCACACACACACGTGACGAGCTGAGTGTGCCGTCTTGGAACAACAGTGACAAGGCCTGGTTGGGTGGGTGAATAGACAGGCCGTGGAAGCATGTGTAAGGACAGCTGTTCTGTTCCTCAAAATATTTCCAGGTGTGATATCTTTTGTGTTGTTATTGTTACAGACGACGAGACATTCAATTTTATGCGATTCCACCAAGACGTGCCAGATCATACCACCCCACGAAGACGACCACAACCGCTGCTGTGACGAACCCCGCGTCTCCCTCGCAACTATGTCCAACCCCGGAGACCTCCCCTCAACAATGCAAGCTCTCACCTTTTCCACCCGCGGGCTCCCCCCCTCAACCCTTACCCCAACTACTCTCCCCCTCCCTTCTCCACCCCCAGGAACCCTCCTAATCCGCACCTCACACGCCTCCCTCTCCCCCGGCGCCGCCATCATGATGGCCATCTTCCCATCTATAGCGTACCGCTACCCCGCAATCCCCGAGCTCGACTTCTCAGGCACCGTCGTCGCCGCCCATCCTACCCACTCCGGGGCTGATCAAGCAGACAGCAGCACCTTCAAGCCAGGCGACCTCGTTTTCGGTTCCATCCCCGTCGGTCTGCACCTCCACGGCGTCGGTTCGCTAGCAGAATACATCGTCCTCCCCCCTTCAACCGTCGCGCACCTCCCCTCACACCCCTCCATCTCCGAAGCAGACATGCTCGTCCAAGCCGCTGGTCTCCCTGTCTCAGGATGCACGGCTCTCGCGCTCCTTAAAGCGGCGAAGTTGGAGGCGGGGATGCGTGTCCTTGTTAATGGCGCGAGCGGGGGGGTGGGGAGTCTGGTGGTGCAGATGGTGCGGAGGGCTGTGGGGGAGGGGG